>JANHGL010013046.1:45187-70059 GCA_024611195.1 Ceyx melanurus | reverse complement strand
GGGAGTCAGTTGGAGCACAAGAGGTTTAGGGTCAACACAAGGAAGAACTTGTTCCCAGTGAGGGTGGCAGAGCCTGGAAGGGGCTGCCTAGGGAGGTTGTGGAGTCTCCTTCTCTGGAGACATTAAAAACCCACCTGGATCTGTTCCTGGATGACAAGAAAATCATAAATGACAGTTTATGACATTTGATGCATCATTTTCTTCTAGAAATCTTGGCTGCTGAAGTAGCATGGGGATTCTGGGGCTGCATTATTGGAGGAGAAGAAATAATGCACAACTTCCCCTCTTCTTCCCATTCTACTTGAGAAGACCCCGGGATGAATCCATCAATCTTCAGAGACCTCTCTCCCACCCTGTTCATAAAACATGGGGAAGTTGCCTCTTTTCAACTCCTTCCTCTATTCTGCCCTGTTGACAAACTCACTGGGAAGCACAAGCACATCTGGAGGATAAAAGATGGATGTCAGATAAACCCGGTCCAAAAGGTTTTCTGCTATGGCTCAGTCTAGATATAAAAAGTGAAAAAAAAAAAAAAGTGAAGTGCTAGCTTTCCCCAGAAGACTTGCCCAAAGACTTCAGTTGATGCTTAATTTATATCCTCATGAAGATTTGTATGTGTGTAGACACATTCATCAATAGCTTAAGGCAACCATGAATACACAACTATAACTGGAATAATAATCGAGTAAACAGAATTATAACATTAAGAAGGCTGTGGAAATCTTCAGGAAAAGAATATTTCATATCTTGCACAGTCCTTTTAAACTAAAACGCACTCATAGACATTGACATGTACAATAGATTAACTTCCATGAGGAGTACCTTAATAAACATGTTTTTTATTATGAAAACAAAACACACAAAAAAAAATAAAAGTAAAGTTGTTGGGAAAAAACTCAATAAGAAAGATCATTAACATTATAATTATGTAGGCATTTTTCTTTCCCATTATGCTGATTATTCAGCCCAGACTTCTAATATAAATGAATTAGCAAAGACTTGTTTGATACCAGAAATAAGGGGCACCATCCTTTTTCTTTCAAACCCAATTCCCTGAAACATTAGCAAATCATTTAACAGCCACTGAAGTTCTAAACAGTTAACAGATGGTCTTCTTAATACACCAAAAGTCACAGAATGTTGCTAACAAACAACTCACACAACAAAATAAGAGGCAGGGGGTGGGAATGAAACAACAACAAAAACAACATTAACAACAACAAAGTAAATAAAAATAAATGAAATAAAAATAAAATAAAATAAAATAAAAATCACTACGCCAAATCAAGAAATGAGTGCAAGCATTGTCAGTTTTTAAAGTCCCCATAATAGCAGGATATTCATTAAGAGCTAAAATCCTATTCACCCTGGAAAATATGCAAACAATAGGGAAGTGTTCACACTGGCAGACAAAGTTCAAAAGAAGTGATGTTAGGAAACTACTTACATACAAAAATACAGGAGCTTTTTCAATTCTTTTAGTTGACAGTTGAAATTTGGTCAATTCACTGACAGTATACTTTAGCATACATAAACATACACTTGTCCTTTTTTTATCTGGAGATAAAGGTTCAAAAGAGCTGATACTAAAGAAACAATTCTCCATTTCAGAAAGCAGCTTTCAAAATGTTTGCAGTGTAAATTACAGCACTGTCTCCAGAATTTGTATCTAATTGCTCTTCCAAACCCAAAACTCTCATACTTTCCACATCTATTTTCTGGACGGACTATAATTTTCTTTTACAATTAAAAACAAAGGATGAAAACCTACGAGAGGCTAATTTCTTGGAAGGGGGAGGTGGGGTACCTTCTGTGTGAGCCACAAGAAGCAGATGTTATAGCTAACAGGAATTAAAATAGGATTTATGGTTTTCTGTATTTTCAGAGCTTTGGATGGGAACATCAGAGACAGTAGGCTGCTTCATTTGGTTTCAGATTTTCACAGACTGAAAATATTTTGGTACCTTCCCACCACTATGAGTCTGCCTTCCATAGGTAACATGGTAAAATAACTTCAAGCTTTAAAATACTGAAGAAATTTGATAAACATTTTTAGATTGCTCAATGCTTTGCCCTTGAGAGAACTGTAAACCTTGCAGTATTAATAGAAATGATCTTTTGACCTTTCTGGACTTTTGATCAGATCCTAAAAGTATAGTTTCAGTTCTAACTAATTGGCTCAGATGACAGGTAATGGTGATAACCACTGCCCAAAGACAGATAAAGAAGATCTTAGAGTAGATATTTAAAATACCAACACAGCTAATAAATACAAATTAAGGTCAGTGAAGGTAAGGACAGAATTATGAGACTGAAAGTAAAGAATTAAAAGAAGGAACTATCTGCTTAGTGGCAGTCAGCTGCACTGTAATGACCAAGAACGAGATCTGGGGAATTATGGTGAAAGAGATCCCTAAAGCTTTCAGCCTAGTGAGGAAATGACTGAAATAAATAAGATGATAGGCTTTCTGAAACCACCAGAGTACAATGTTCAGCTTCCAAACCCTGCAAAGGGTAGCAGTGAAATGCACCAAATCAAAAGGATTGATAGAAAAAAAAAAAAAAGCAGCACTAAACTCATAGAATAAGATGGATTTTTGCCCTTGGCTTTTGTCTGGAGTCTGAATCTTCTGGATTGCTCTTCTTTGTTGCTATAATGTTATTATTTATCTTCTTTTTATTATTTTTTAATCTGTCTTATAAAACTTTATGAGAACATAGCCAAGAAAGGACATCATCTTCACTATCACTATAATCTATTGTTCAGTTAGGCAGATTTAAAAATACAAATCCAAACTTTACATTGGGAACCTTCCTGGATTACCAGATGACCTCAGAATTATATGCAGACCAAAATTAAAAGCAGCATTACTGTAGTACAGCAACGTTCACAGGGGATTGTCAGCAGAGACTAGGATGTGGCAAGGAGGAAGCAGATGAGAAAGGAGGAGAAAGCCTTGTAGTGACAAAATTCTGATGTGGAGATTACACAAGAGCCTTATGCAAAGGAAACCCATCACTCCAGCAAGTTGGTTTGCCCAGCTCTTTCTCACCACAGGCCCTCCAGTACTGACTGGGCAGATTGAAAGCCATTGGCATCTTCTGGTGCAAACTGATGCCCCTTCAATCCCAGCCCTCATCCTCACTGCTGATTCTAAGAACAGGGCAGAACAGAAGAATGTGGCAGCCTGAAAGCTCATTTAACAGAGAGCCACTGTTCAGCACAGTGCAAACACATAGCAATATTTTCCCAGGACTTCTTCAAGCCCCTAAACAAAATGCTGCTGTTTGAATGGGACACTTTGTTCCCATTTAGTTTGTCAGATTATCTTTCAAACTCATGTAAACATTTTAGCACCCCACTCGATATTGTCTCAAGAGATTACATGCATCCACTCAAATTAAGGCTGTTAGTGTAGCTGAGGCCTTTCTATAGATGAGCAGGGATTAAAGTTTTCCTGTTATTTTTTCATGGTTCCATATTCTGCCTAAAGAAAATCCAGCTTTTGGTCCTCAGCAGCCTTAAATTTTTCCACATAATTGGTTCCAGGTCAGTTGTTCTTAATCCTGGTTTTGGCAGCAGCAAACAACTGCACTGGACTTCTGACTTTGTCATCCCCTTGTTAGTGTTTAGAATGTTTCTGCATGTTGCCAACACCATTTAACCAGTCCCTTCGTATGGCTGCTCTCTCTTCCTCACTTTGTTTAAATTTAATAGGATATTTCCTATCTCCCAAGGAAGACATTAATGACAGCATTGACTTGTGACAAGAACAGATCCCTGCAGATACCCTTCCATTCTGTCAGTGAAATACTGTCTGGTTTTCTAATGTGTTTTGATTCTACCTTGCAGTAGTTTCATCCAGTTCATAAATCCCAGGGTGCTTCCAAGAATGCTGTAAAGGCAGACTCAGAAGCCTCACAAACTTTACAGGGTTTGGGTGATTGGTTTAAGTTTTTTTGGTTGGTTGGTTTTTCTGTTTGTTTTTTTTTCCTCATAGGTACCTCTATGTAATTCATCTACTCCTTTTCCTACAGTTGCACTCAAATTCACTGACCTTCAGCAGCTCTTCCACCCAATTTATCCTTCATTAATAGAGGCCCTACCTGACCTTCTCCCAGAACCTCACCCACACTCCCTGAGCCATCAGAGATAACTACCCATCACTCCAGGATCATCTCAAGCTCTAAACTTCCTGCTGCCCAGCAGGAGCAGATAATTAAAAAACTTGAACATGAGATAACTATTCTCTACCTTCCCACACTTAATTAGGAGGTACCTGAACCTGCAATGAAAATCAGGAAGAAAAAAAAAAAAAAGCTTTCAGCACTTTGTTTCAATGACATTTTTGGTCCACAGCTTTTCTGCTCTGCTGAGCAACAAACCAGCCCTTTCCTTGAGCATCATCTCCTTCTGCAAGTATGACTGAAGAATGATTTCTTGCTGCTCCTTATGTCTCCTGCTAGTCAAGTTGATTATTTTCATGTAGAAGAGTAATGAGCAACTAAAATGACAGTGACATGGAGCTGATGTGATCAGGGTTCAAACAGCTGAGCTACAGGCGCAGCTCCCCTATTGCTTGATGATGTATTAAAAATACCTCCTCTGGTCTATTCCTGCAGACAGTTGTTTTCAGATGGATTCCCACATAATTGCACTTTCCAGGGCATATTGTTTCTCATTCTGTTCTAATTCTTCTATTTTGGTCAGTACAGTGTACAAAAGCTTCAATCGAACATTTTCGGGCTGTCACAAAGGTTAAAAAAACCTATTTACTACAAAATTAGACTCTCACTTGCAGGAGATGTCAAGCTTCTCCAGACTCAGCAGGGCTCCAGTCTTTATTAGGACCTATGAAAACAGCCATGCTCTTAATCAGCAGCTCTCAAGGCTGAGTCTTTTTGTTCCATCAAGGCTACTTGCACTCCTCTGCTGGCACAAAACTTGGGGTAAGTACTGCCTGGGCATTTCTAGAGGGCAGAAATCATCCATGAACAACTCTAGCACTTTGCCTAGACATTCTCAACACAGTAGTTCAGAGCTGCTTGGTTTGTCACTTTGAGTCCTGAAGTATTTAGAGGGAGATCCCAAAGGGCAGAGAAATGCCACAGTAAATTTTGCATCACCACCAAATCACACAAACATCTGCAAAATGTACCTCGGGGTCAGCTGTGACTCAGAAGCCCCAAGGGAAGCTAACACATGTCAGAGCAAACCCAATGTAGGGGGGAAGTGTTGGAGGGAGCCAATATCCCACCTTTAGCACATCTTGAGCACAGCTCTTGCCTTTGATTGCTGACTTTGTGATTTTTTTTAAAATTTTTTTTTTTCTCCAATGTGAAAAAAGGAGGACATGATGAAACGTAAGCATTTGAAAATTATACCTTTAGTAGCCTCTCCAGAGCATATTCAGCTGAACTCAGATGCAAAACTGCTTTTTGCCAAAATGCATGAAAGCATCATAAGATCTCATTTTATCTCTATTCTCTAGATTTATTGTAGTGGCACCTTCTTATACTTCCATTCCAAAAAGCATTCCCATTATAAACATCTTATTTTTTTCAAAGTTTTTAACTCATCTCCATATGTGCATGATGCTGCAGTTTGGCATACAAAGTCCTTAGTCCAGATGTGATTTTTTTTTTTTTTTTTAAGAGGCTAAAATGAGTTCTGCATTTTTTGATTTACAGACACATAAAAACTGTAAGATTTACACCTTAAAGAGCTAGGAAGTGTATCTGAACAGCAGAAATGATTGAAATGGGGGGGCAGAAATGAACTAGCCCAGATTTTAATCCTGGAATCATCTATTTGAAAGGCAAAATATTTTTTCTCAGAACTCATCTTCAGGGCACATATCCTTTTTAAATATAGCAAAGGCTAAACTGATTCCACCTGCAATAAAGGTGCTGGGTGGTAATATAGTAGGAACTAAGAATTTTGTCTGGGATACATGGCATGAGAGAACAATTTTAGTATTTGTAGTTCCAACTCAAAGCATGACCAAAGAGCCAATATCATGTCACCAAACACAGACAAGAGTAGAACAGGATGCTAACAAAACCAGCACTGAATGCAAAAGGTTTCTGAGAATTAAAGAATATGGTGGCTCTTCCCTTAGAAATACAGATGCTAAAAAATATATATATACAGACCCACACAAGACAGTTTGCATGTGGTCTGAGCCCAGTGCAATGTTTCAGGTAGCCCAAATAAAGCCAACTCAGTTTTGCTGGGAAGTAGAATCTGCCACATACCAGTACTCAAGAAACTCCAAAGGGGGCTGTAGGTGCCACAAAGCAAAGAAGGGTCCACCTCTGCTTCCTTGCAATATTGCCTGAGTCCAGCCCTGTTTAATAAATGGGCATAAAAATATTAAAAAGATAGTTTAGAGCAAAAAGGAACAAGTCCCTACTGGTAAAGGACCAAAAAAGCAGTGCTCCTGTGTCAGCTGTTGAAAACATCTTGATGAATTTTATAACCCACATGGTGCTTTTCATGTTCAGCAAATGAAACCACCCATGGTAGCATCTTTTATACCATCCTGCTGGATAAGTTAAAGTGTGTAACACGGGAAAGCTGCTGATCAGCTGTTCAGGATCAGAACAGATTACTGGTCTGGTTTCTGTCTCCCTCCCAAACAGCTAAGTGCACAACCACACGCTCTGCATCTCATGGCTCAGCTTGGCAGAAGCCAGTGGAGCCTGAAGTCCCCAGTGGGCTGCATATAGAATTCATTTACTAGTCAGTGCCATCACACCTCTGCTGCCACAAGCCAGCCTTGCCCCTGCTCATCCTGTGAGATCACCCATGTGCTCCTTGCTGCAGGCAGATGCACTGCTAGAGAATGAACAAACACTTCAACACCATGCATTAACTCCTTAGTAAATTCCAAGTTGAAAAATGAATGGACTAGATTTTCTCTTGTCTCACAACATGTGTTTAGCCTCCACATACTTCAGCAGACATCCCAAGTGCTGAGACACATAGAAAATCTGAGGCTCACATGCTATGAATCCCCTTGACTTTGCTCTTTTTCTCTCTCTCACCATAACTTATGCGTTGCAGTAGTCTATCAGTTTTTCAACCATGCCAAAAAAATTGGTATTTTATTAAGGCTGTAATATTGCTACCATAGACTTTGCCTCAGGTCTGGAAGTGATCCAAACAAAAGAACTTCAAAATTAAATTAGACACATTCAAAAGTCAGATCACTGACAGCATTTCAGTAGCAAACCAAGATGGGTCAAGACACTGTTTATGGCCTTAATGATTGTTTCTTGTAAATTGAGTAATAGAAGAGATAAAATAACTATTTGCTTCATTGTGTTTTTTGATACATTGTCTGAAGAGACCTGACACATCTTAAAAAGAAACCGTAATTGAACATGATTTTATTATATATTCTAGAAAATATTTAGCTTACTGAGACATAAAAGAAGTGCACAATGCAGCGGAAAAATTGGAATTGACAACACAATTTTCTTTGTAAGACAATTAATAAACCAATGTCTAAACTGCTAACTATGTTCATGAAGTATGAACTTCAGAGCATTTAGTATGAAACTGCCTCAGTATGTTCTGCAGTGAGCAAGCAACACGGGAACAGGAGATTAACAAAAGTGCAGCTTTCTGAGAATCCATGAAGCCAGTAATTTACATTACATTAAAAAAAAAATGCTGCATTTGCTCTTATGTTCTGGCTACATTTTCTTTTTAGTTTTACATGTAAATGCCTTTTAGCTGCAATATTCTCACTACCTAGCTTCTGCAGCTGTGAAGGTTTTCGTTTTCTCATTTGATGTTGAGTTAAATGATCTCCCAATATATGTATCAATGGTAGAACATGAAATTTAAGTATTTTTTTGTTTAAAACAAATTTTTTTTCAAGTTTATTGTTTAAAGAATGTGTCATGGTTGCAGTGTAAAGCAGTAGCCTTTGTTTTGAAGTTTTGTTTCTCAAAAAATAATCATCAAACCATTTGAAAACAGAATCCTTTAAAACTAAGTTAGGGAGCTCAGTATTTGCTGTTGTGCTTGCTCCACTGAGCAAGCTCAGTTGTGAGCAGGGACTTCTCCAGAGCAATGAATCCTGAAATAACATACAAGTGTAGAGCATTTATTTTCCCTCATAAAGGGCACTGGAAAACATTAAAAAGAAGAAAAAAAAAAAAAGTTTCTATATGCTCTTTAATAAAAATCAGTTCCATAAAAGCCAAATACGGGTTTAAAAAAGGCCTCAAATAATCCATTACCATAACACTATAAAGCAGGGTGTACTACACTGACATTGCTACTGAGCTGGAGAGACCTGCAATGCTGTAAATGTTTGATAGGAAATGAAAGGCTAGGAAGGTTTTCATTTCCCTTACATGTACTCAAAGCATTTTGTATTTCAACGTACTTATATAAACATGCCCTTGCTTCAGGCTTTTAGGAAAAGAAAACAAGCACGGTTTACTACCAAATGACTACTATCTGCAAGTGGCAATTCCAGCTAGCAGCCTGTAATTTGTCAGGGCCAGATAACAGAATGCTGTTATATTGCACCTGGTTAATTCTAGCCCAGTTTATCTTGCGTGCGTGTCTGCACAGCCCAGAGATGGAAGCAGCAACAAATCTCATGACATATGTGCACGTGCTGCTGCCTTGCTCATCAGATTTTAATGAGTTTTTTTAAGCCCCATATAAAATGATCTTCCAGGGTTTGCTAACTAGAGGAACGTACCTTTGAACTCTGGGACAACAGAAACTTTATGGGGATATCAACTATCGTTCAGCTGTTTTGAGAGAGGTAATGAGAGAGGAAGAGAGGTTTTTCTAAACAAATGAGTTTTCCTATTGGAAATAGTCTACTTTATGTTTTAATGCATCATGGTGGAACATTAAAGTGTGCTGTGCAGGCTTTTAAAAGAGAGGATATTACCTTTCGTGGTTAGTCACCATCCACAGCCCATTATTTGAAAGAAAATATTATCCACTAATGGCAGCACACAGGAAATTGCTCCCTTGATAGAAATGGTTTACAGCAAGTATAAAACAACTTTGGAATGGAGATTTGCTAATAGTTTTACCTTGTCTTTGCAACTTTTTACATTCCTCTTTGCCTTTCCTGCAAAATGGACTCCTTAAAAGTATAAAGCCTTAATCGGAGAATATGTTATTCATGCAGGTTCTGTGAGCTGTGGAAATAAATAATTGCAAGTTGAAACTGTTTCTCAAAGACCATGAAAAGGAATCCTTTTAAATTGCTCCATTAGGTGCAACTATTTTATTTATTTCCAGGCTTATATTTCTCAGTATCTTTCCCACTTGTCGTAGGAACAAGATGTAATTTGTCTTTTCAAAATCACTCAGCCCAGTCTAAGGTTAAATTTCACTGGAAAAGCAACTGGTAATGATCTATTTCATCTTTTGTAAATATGAGATAAGTACAGTGCACACAGACTTTTACATTTGCAGGCAAATACTACACAGAATAGCATGGATCCAACATTCAATCTGGATGTTGCATCTTCCATTCCATCAGCTGACGTTGCAAAATGCAGAAGTATAGCTGGTTTTCAGAGTAGGTTTTAACCATGTAACTCCTACACACTAGAGAATGTGCATTGGCACTTTTTTTATTACCTTTCATCTGGCAATCTCAAGAGGCCTTTGAAGGGCTAAGATATTAACTGAAAATGGCAAACGTGCTACCAAATGTTATTTCTTTCTCTGCTTTTGATCCATTTGAATTTCTGTTCCCTGTACAGCCAGAATCCAAACATGGGGTTTTTTTCTAAGCCAGCCATAGAAGTTTTTTTTCAAGTAAGTGTTCCCCCTGACTCATTTTGAACTGCTAACATGCATAGTGACCTTCATGATATGCTGGTATTTGCAGAGATTGAAGCCCTTTCTGATTTCCACCCCCAGTATCTAGCAGTTGGTTAAATTGCAAACCTCTGTCTTCTGTGTGTCAGGGAGCAAGTCGTCAATGTAGAAGTGGAGGTCAAGGGAAACACTTGCTTACCCATAAAACTCAAGGGAGCTGATGTGGGAATTGAAGTAAGTATCAAGGTTTTTGTCTCTCTTGGTATCCCAAGGGGGAAAAAAAAATAAAAATATTGTTATACACCCAGTATGATTTACAGTGTGATTAACTCATACTCAGGTCACAGCTATTTAGCTCAGAACATCCAATACTTTGAGAAGATACCTGTAATCCTCAGGAGCCTGACTTACCAGCTTATGCCCCAGTTCAATACCCTCATGAGTATTCAGAAGAATAGTTTAGAGGTTCAAGCCTTACAAATATCAGACCATGCCAGTCTGCTCTCCAGTATGGCTACTTCATATCTTAGCCAACAGCACAAACAGGCAGAGGGTGCCTCTTTCAGCTTGTGGTAACAAAAAAAAGCAAGCAAACTCACTTGAGCATCCCTCCTGGTGAGGAGTACGTGCAGTCATAATCCTCCTCTCACATCACAAGGCCATTTTACCAGAAGGCAGTACTTGCAGTCAGCTCAAGGCTGAACTCCAATGGATCTGCTCTGCAGGGAGAAGAACAAGCTAATAACCCACCAGCGACAGGCAAAGCAAGATCCTGAGCCCTTCCCATAAATTCTCCCTACCTAGTAGGAACAGGCTGTTAGCTGTCTGCATAAGTTATTCCCACAATCTGTAAAATAAGGAGATTCTACCTGTCCAGCCTTCCCTCCCTGAATATATTGTAACAATAGGACATAATTCAGCTGCTGCAGATTAAAACTGTAATTCAGATGCCCGAGTACTTTATAGGTGAATTAAATCTGTGTTCAAATTTTGTCTGTTAAGCATTTCAGCTGAAAGGGAATGAGAAAGTTGCATAATTTATTATTTAATGTTTTCAATAGACCTAACTATCACACTCAAAAGCAAATAGTTTGCATGAGATGCATATGTAGACAAGAGTTATAGAAAGATTTTAAGGTGATTTAGATGCAATAAGAAGATTGCTTTATAAAAATGCTTTCTGTGCAGTGGCTCCTTTAAAGCCTGGAGAATTCTTTGTTCATTATCACAAATGTGTACAAGACAAATTCAGGTTTTTTAATGGCTGTGTAGAGAATGCCTCACTCAGGCTTCCAGATTTTGGTCCTTCTCTTTCCTGACCTCTCCTGAAAGCATGACATTACATTCCTAAGTAAAGGTTCATTTCTTTAACACACCTTACAACAGATTAACCAAAACAACACACTCCTTTATGCTCTTCTTTAAAACATCACCATTGCAAGTTACCTGTTCCCTCAGTTCTCTTTTCTTTCTATTAACTAGCTTGCTTACTAGCACCACACTGGGTTCCACAGGGGCTGTGCAATATAATATAACCTCCTCAATTTTTCTTTTGAGGAGGTGTTAAAATGTACTAAAATCACAGCAACCAGATACTGTCACTACCCAAAACATAAACAGCCATTAGAACCATTAAAAGCTGAGTACTAAACACTAATGTTGCAACCCATCAGCATTTCCACCTACTTTTTGCAGTGGTACAGGCATCATTCCCTGCTCGAGATGTGATTACTCTCTCACACTGCCAAGCCCTTTAAGGTGACAGAACATTATAAGTGCCAGCTCAGTGCACCAAGCTAATAGGAAATCAAGCACACATTTGGCTGTGCAATGCCATGCAAAAAAGGCATTTTTTTCTGTTGTTTGACCCAGACATTCTTAACTACGAAACACTCCAATCTATAACCCAAGATTCTGAGAAGGCCTCCTGTTTCAGAGACAAAAGGCAGAAGCTTATATCATCACAGCTGGATTCGTGGGTTGCTTCAACATTTTCTCTGTCATTAGGTGTGTAACTTTGCACATCAGATGTTGGCAGCAGGCGTGCAGGAGGCCTCCTCAGCCCATGTCTAGAGACAACAGCAATGACACACCAGCTGTCTGAGGGAGAAAGGCAATGAACAATGCTAACCTCAAGGGCCCAGTTCTGTGCAGGGGCACTGGATGACTGGGAAGCAGCAGGGAACCAGATAAGAAATTCTGCAGACTCAGATTCAATCGAGGGACCCTGTGGGATACCAGTGGTTACAAAAGTGGTCATCAGATGGGATGGGCAAAATGCACAGATACTTGATTGAAGCAACATTTATGCCCAGATTACTCTCCAATTCTCAACTAAGACTTAAAGGAGATGTCAAAGGAGCAATAGAGCTACCAATAACAATTATATCACTTTTCATCCCGTAAGATCTTTGGATACTTTTCAGACTGCAGGACTGCTCATCCACTGCTGAATTACAGCCAGCTACAACAGCCATTCTGCAGCACTATACAATAGCTATTATGAAGGAAACGAAGAATAAACTTCTTCTATTGATCCAGCAATAGGAATCTTCAATAGACAGAATGTAATCACCTGAGCTAAAGCAGAGGAAGGCTGCAAAATGGCTGTAACTATGAGTATTAACAAAGTACAAAGTTAACAAAGAAAGCCTTGAAACAGCCAAGAATTCTCCATGAAAAGTTAGAGAGGACACGGGGGCAATCAACAGCAAGCTTTAGCATCACATCAGGGAACGAGGAAGAAGGGAATCTCAGTTCTGGCCAACTATCCAACACTCCTTCCCTCACAAACACAGCATCCTTCCCAGCCAAAGATACCAATCCCCACGGTCTTGTCACAGGAATAAACAGTGACTGTATATGCAAATATAATTAACTTGGTCTGAAAAAAACAGAGTGAGAAAAGAAGATAAGGAAGGCATATTTCCAAAACAGTGTCCCTCACCCTTCCTGTGGGGAATTACCCTACTTACAGCTTTTTTGGGTGCCAGTCCTCCCCCATTCTCTGGCTCCAACAGAAGCCCTGGCTTTGCTTGCAGAACAGTAACACATCCCAGGAACACCTACAGCATTGCACAATGAGTGCTTTGCTCCAAAACAAAGGATCCAAAAGTAACTCCTAGAAGAAACTCTCACTCTATAGCTTGGGTGACAATTAAAAAAATAAAATTAAAAAATAAAATAAAATTGTGATACAACCTTCTATTTTTTGCTCAAAATCTGCAGTACACCTTTGTTGCCTCTACTTATTGGCTCCTGCAGAGGAAATTTGCTTTCTTCTGGAATGAAGTTCTCATGTTCTTCCACAAAATATGGCTGCTTCAAAGCCCCAAGCAAAAGAGAAACAGCAAATCTCACCATCCACAAAAACATCATCTTCTGAATGTGCACGTTACCATGCAAGACTACTCTTTTCTCTACCAAAGGCTACTTGATAAATACAGCAGAAGAGAGGAACAAGTGTGAATCTGAAATTTATCTATAAAAGCAGTGAGCTTAAAATTCTGATTTTCTCTTTTCCCTGAATCACCTCAGATCTTCCTGTCTTCACTGATGTCTTCTTACTCTGACATCAAACTACCCTTAGGATTGTTTTTTTCCAGAAAAGGGTTCCATTTTTGCATTAATTGAGAACTTAAATGCAAAGGATACAGGACTTGAAGGAGTTAATTATTTTTGTTTTAATTTAAGATGATCCAAAATATCTTCAGCTTCATATAAGTAATGTAGATACCTTTTCATCCAACAGTCATCTGCAGGAGAAACAAAAGCCACACCTTATCAACTCCTGGTACTTTAGACCACACCTTGATTTGATCCTTCAGTATCTGGAGAGGGTTTATTAATTTGAATTGGAAACTCTTGCAAAATGTTCCAAGAAATAAAGAGTCATTACCAATGACACAACTCATGGAAGGTGTGAAAGTCACTCCTTGACAAGGTGCAACAGTTTCCAACCATTCAGGGATGGACTGGAGTATGAATAGGAAGGTGCAGCCCATCTTTCATTGGCATGGAGGAGAGGGGGATATCAGTCACTAGAGTCCTTTACAGCTTCCATCTATCGTTTATTTAACAAAATCCATCAACCCTTAAAGGAAAAAAAAAACAACCCTATGGAAAAGTCCATTTTGAAGAGACTTCTTGTACTGCCTGCCATAATGAGTATTGTTGTTGGGGAGCTGGTGTTTTCTACTGCTTGCAGCAAGTCAGATCAGGAGAGTTAATCTGAAAATTAAAAAATAATAATTAAAAAAAAACACCAACCCTTTCATCTCCTGTTTGTCAGGAAGCTGGCTGTGTCTCAGGTACATTTAATCCATATTTTATAGACTTTGTAATATTCTGCAAACGTTCCACTAAATGTTAGTTGTCACGCTGTGGCATGATGAATTTAAATAACTTGATGACTTCATTGATTTCAACGGTCTTTGGATAAGACCCAGGCTTGCATTCTTGCCTAGACTCATATTTGCCAAAACCCAATTTAGAAACCATTAAGTTCTGTGAGGAGGGGATTATCATTAAAAGATTTTCTTAATTCAATACCATTTAAGCTTAAAGTAATAGCTAATAACAGCAGTCAATGCTTAAAAGAATTATTGTAGTTCTTTGAAGATAAAAAGTGTTCTGTAGTATTTATATGGAAAATTAGCTGATTTTGAGTAAACAATATTTCCTTTTAAGGGAGGGAGAAGGAATAAAGCAAACTGCTATGTGTTAGTCTGTAAATAAATAGCTTTTTTGCTACTTGAAAAGGCTCAGACAGCTAAGAAGATTGACATTTGAACCAGAAGATTTCAAGTGTTTTGGTGTTATTAGGTACTAATCTACTTCTTTGAATGCTTTCATTAAAAAGTTCATCTTCATCAGGCAAGTAAAGTAGTAAAACACAGTTCTCAGCAAGACAGCTTTTCAGGAGCTTTCCAAAATACCAGAAAAAAAACCAAACCCAAACCAAACCAAAACAACAAATAAAACCAACCCCACAAAAAAAGTAAACAAAACCAAAAAACCAAACCAAACAAGAAAAATATAATTACAAGAATATAAAACAGCAAAAACAAAACAAAGACTAACAATTAAATATGGCTTTAATTAATTAACTCAGGTAAGCTACAAATTAGCTGTTCTAGTCTCATATTTTCCTCATCATTATACTCAGCATTACTATGCTTCAGTGATCAGAAGTGGAAGAATCTCACAGATGAACAGTTCTCCCATTCAACAGGTAGTCACAAATGTGTTGGTTCATTTCCACCCTGGAGAGCAGAGGCTGCCAGGAGTTCCAGAGGGGAGAAGCAAACCAGTCTGGAGTTACCTCACCAGTGTGAAGTAGCAGCACCTAAAACTGTTCCTCCAGCACATATTAACAAGGGTTTCATTTGTAAGTTAGCAAATGGGTTCTCCAAGCAAGTCTGAGACTGCTTCTTCATGAAGCAAACACCCGGGACCCCTCCTTCACTGCTCTGCCTTCAACACTGAGAGCAAGACTGAGCAGCAAGCAGTGCTGCTGTGAACCCAGTGTCTGTGTGTGACCTCTGAGTGTCAAATCTGTGATCAGCCCCAGTTTGACTTACTCTTGCCAAATGTCATTGTGAAGTCATCTTCTCTGAGGCCCTTCTTTTGTCTTTGCTGTGTGGCAAGGACAGGAATGCAGAGCTGCCTCGCTCTCCAGGTCAGGGGAGGGTGGATGTGAGGATGAAACAGAGCAAGGATGACTGATGACTCTGTATGAAATGCTTCACTGCTGCTCAAGCCCCGAGTTGTTCTCTAGCAGCACTACTATGTTAAAAAAACACAGATTTTAATTCTGGTTAGTCTTGAATAATTATCTTCCTCCAGACTTAGCTATGCCAGAAAAAGGGGCAACTGTCAGAGCTGCTGATCTTGCTTCTCCCTCGTTGGAGGCTACTGTCCCTGCCAGCATGCAAGAGAAATCTGCCCAAGCACTCTTGTTTCAAGAAAAGACATGTCAATTAGCTCACATAACAACATAAGTGGATGATTGATTTTTTTTTTTCTGAAGTAAATAAAAGCAGAATCTTGCACACAAGTCCCCATAGTCTGACCAACATGGGGAGTAACTGCTTCCACCAGCTCAGCTAAAAGATAGCTATGCACAGCCCACACTGCTGGGTTCTTTCATTACAATTTTTTTGTTTCCACAGACAGGTACTCCAGGTCTCAACCACATCATGTCACGTTTGTACAAATAGGTTATCAGTCTCCAGATAATCTAGGCAGCTGTCCCCAAGTTACTCTCTGTGTAACAGAGAGTGCAACAGAGACAGCCAGCTAAAGAGTAGTAGCATCAATAAAGTG
Organism: Ceyx melanurus; assembly: GCA_024611195.1. Taxonomy (NCBI): domain Eukaryota; kingdom Metazoa; phylum Chordata; class Aves; order Coraciiformes; family Alcedinidae; genus Ceyx; species Ceyx melanurus. The sequence continues at coordinate 53,918 of JANHGL010013046.1, read as the reverse complement.
ATGCCTGTCAGAGTCTTCCTCGAGCCTGCATGAATAGGTCAAGACAGGGATCTCAGGACATCAAGAAAGCTTCAGAAATCAGATGCTTTTATTAAGATCTCAGCCCTGCTAAGGAGTGTGTCCCGGGAGAAGCTTCGCTTCTTCGCAAGCAAAGAAATGAAGGAGCCCTCCCTCAGGATGTGGAAGGAAGGCAGTCCCCTGTGCTGTGCACTTTTTTGGCTGAAGTCTCTGCTACAGATTCTGCTCTTCACTCCATGGGTGCCTGGCTGCCACGCTAAATGCTCTCTGAAGGCACATTTGCTTTCAGGTCTGTGTTCACTCAGGGTGACTTTCAGCAGATAAGTGCTATGAAAAATCCTCTTACCTGTACTAATAGCAAATGCCTTTCTGGATCATGAAATGAAATCAGGACGAGTAAAATGACATTGAAATTGCACAGAAAATGATAGTAATGAATCAGCAGGAAGACAAACAGTACTTCTGCAATTACATGTGCTACTCAGAAAGCTCCCTGTCAATAACATCTGACCTCTTCAAGTTGTCATGAATAATATCTCATTTTACAATTCACCATCTATAGAACTGAAGGAAGACAGTTGTCAAGCATCATTTCTTTATTATTATCATTTTCCATAGATTTAAGTGCCCTTTGAAGTGATCAGAGATTAATAAATAGAAACAATTGATGTGTTTCATCACTCTGTAAAGATTAACACAATCGTGTCCTTGGTAGAACCTTGACACACAGAGCTAACATGAACACAGCAAGAAGGAAAAGGTTCAAAGGACTCTTCCAAGCCTTGAAGCAATCTAGAGCTGCATCCTCTAGGTGTCAAAACAGGAGTATAAGATAAGGCCTTGTCCCATAAAAGTTTCATCTGGTTTAATAGATATAGTCAGTGTATTTAAGAAAAAATAGAAGGAAAAAAAACCCCAACAACACAACAGTATAACAAGCTCAAATTTTTCTTTAGATGCTTCCCAGTGTTATCACTGATCACCTCACAGGCCATATCCACAACACACTACCATGAGCTGAAAGAAAGGCTAAATAACTTGCTCCAGGTTCTTTAGGAAGTCTGCTGAAAAAAAAAAAAGAAAAAAAACCAAGTCAACCTCATCATCCCAGGCTAGCATCCCAAGCACTGGAGCATCTTTCCTCTTCCAACTATTTATCAGAGCACTTCACAATTCATTGCCTTTCCAAATAGCTTTTCACTGAGGAACAGGGAGTTGCAAAAGGCTTTGTAGATTGAACTAGAAAGGTCTTCAGAAGGTGAACCAGGAAAGATTTGAGATATAGAAAGCAAAATGCTGTCTTGAAAGAGGTCAGAGAAACAGGTCTACATCACTTTAGTGATGCTGCAAGACTGATACACTGAACATTTAGCCTCAGACATGAACTGAGAAGCCACCTTCCCTGCTCCCTGCCCCTGTAGCTGATTCCTTAGGCATCATTTGAAGATTTTTCAGCTCTTTCATCTTGTACAACAGCTTCTTAAAGCTTTTCTAGAGTCCCAGGGCAGAGTAAAAAAAAAAAAACAAACCCAGAATTATACCTTTTACAGATGTGACTTTTGATAATTATCAGCCCTGAAACATCCTGGCAAAAATTCATTTCACTCATTTGACAAAAAAAACTCCAGGTCAAAATGTTCTCAAGTGGATTTTGACAAAAAATTTAAAATCTACTTGCAACTCAGCCACAAAGGACAATCATGCTCTTTCTGTCAGAAATTGTCAGCTATCACCATCTTGGCAGAACATCAACTCCACAGGGTTTGGGGGCTGCAGAGAGGAAGAAGGTAGATTTTAAATAAGTCCCATCAGTAATGTTTTACTGGGTAAAGTGCAAAAGATGATTAGACTCAGGAGCTTTCATCAAGACTCAGTTTTCTTCTGAAACCCTGTACACTGAGTTTTCAGCTTCACTGAATATTTTCTCTAGTCTGATCATATAAAATATGACTGAGTGATAAACAGAGACCTGGATAGTTCACCTGAATATCTGTTTTCCAGCAGCACACCCAGTGGTGTTCAGAAGGCAATCTCACATGAAGCTCTCCTCCACATTTTGCTTCAAGCTCTCTGTATCCTACCTGCATTTTTCAAAAACAAGACAGCACATCTGTAAAAAGACAGAAACTAAAAAGAGCTGCCAGGTGAGAGTTTTGAAGTTTAGTTACTGCTGTGCTGGAAGAAGACAAATGCAAGCAAGAGGTCTAGTACCAGCAGAATAAGGAGGAATAACTAAACAGGGGCATTTTTCATCTGGTGTGCTCACCTTAACTTGCCTTGGGGAGGGAGGGAATGTGCCTGGTGCAGATGATGAACAATTGTTCAGGTGTTCTGAAGAGAGATGGTAGAGAAATAAAGTTGAAAATTCTCCTAGTTTTGAGGATCTGTTACTGACATTTCTCACTGAGTTGACTGAGTTTGGCATGTTTGTTTTTTTCTATTCAAATCTGAGCTATCACTTCCCAGACTAAACTCAAGTTCTCCACCAGAAATCAGCTACTTCTTGTTTCACTGTGATCATTAGAAGCAGTTTAATTTTAAAGAGCAATTGAGAGGAAAGTGTTTTGTTTAGAGTTCAGAAATATTTTAATCTATTTTTTTCTTTTGATTTAATTTAGTTTTTTTCTTTTTAAAGTGATCAGTTTTGAGCTCTTAAGAACAAGAGAATTAAACTTAACATAATGAAGTATGTTACTTGCTGTTATAAACAAAAAAATAAAAAGCCACCAAACCAACAACAAAACACACCACCACAAACCTAGAGAGATAAAAGACATCAATTTCTAAGTAAAACACCTCTTGAAACAATCTGAAAACAAGCTGTTAGAAGCTGGGGAGTTATTCATAGTTCATTTCTTGATAAGATTATCCATCTGGAAACTCTTAGCCACTATTAAGAGACATCATCATTTGATGCTGCTTACTTCTCAGCAGTATGTTTAGTGGGAGTTTTGGGGGTTGTTAATTTACTTGCACCATCATCTAGAGATCTTCACATTTCTTCATTTCCATATCTCATGATTGGTTTTAGAAATTTATTCTAAAAACAAACAAACAAAACTCCAAAAAAGCAAATAAATTCATGGTAAGAGGTTAAATATACACACACTCTCCCAGGGAACTTCTATCTTGCTTATCACAAATGCATCTTTCATGTCTGATTTTTCTATTCCACAGCAGTAACCAGAGCCTTTCCTTGTTCATTTGCATTCAATCCCATCTTCCTCTCAAAAAGCTCAAAAATAGACTGCCAGCTAGGTGCACTGTATTTAATTATTACCTGACAGTTCCTATGCATTTGGAGCTATATAGGCAAAGCTTTTGCTTTACACCATTAGCAAACAGCAAGTCTGGGCAGCTCTTTCTTCTGACAGCCACCCACCTCTTTCATCTGGATCTCTGAGCACTTCCCCAGGACAAGGTATCATTATTTGCAATAATCACCTGCACTTTATTTGCATGGCTGGGGTGTCCTGATGTGCAGCACTGCATTTCAGATCAGTAGTGCATGAGGTTTAGCACCAAAGGACAGTGGAAGGTTTCCTATACAAACATTAAGGTCGAGTGTGTTAAACCAAAGTGAAGAATGAAAAAATACCCACAAGTCTACTGTAGTTCTTCCAATCAGTTCCATGCTCTGTTTTGTCTTACATGTGCCTTTCCATGAGTCAAAACTCTATCAAATTTGGAGTTAACTCTAGAAACTGTAAAGAGGAATCCTATGTGATGCTAAGCAGGCATTTGTGCATTTGCCCTGCCTACAACTAGCACCTAGGAAAAAGCTCTGTGAACAGGAGGAAGGCATTTCAGTTAAAATACAAAAGCCAGGAGAGCTGAATTTCTAAACTAAACACTTTGGAATTCCTTCTGTTAAAAATGGATATATCTCATGTCACTATCCTAACCTGCAAGAAAAGCAATTGCTGAAACATTCATCCCAACTCTCTCACGAGACAGAAGGGTTAGATTTTTCCTAGAGCACTTCCATCCACTTTAAGACTTTCTGGGGGGGGGGGGTGTTATTAAACCCTCCATACGTTAGAACTACACATGGAATTTATCAGCTGTTTGCATTTCTGTTCAAAAAGGGCACAGTCTGCTGGGTTATTGACAGCAACCTTGCGATTAGGGCTTGCCATGGCAGAGCTGAGAGCTAGGTTCAGCTTGTTTAACAGCATCTTAACATTAAAAATATATCTCTTTGAATCTCTCAGAAGCATCCTGCCACAAGCTCAGTGAACTGCGATGCTATCCAAGTTTCCTTGAATCTGGAAAAAAAAATATTTTTTATTATCTATGAATTCAGAATGGAATTAAAATCAAAATGAAGTAGCTTTTGGCAGGAAGCTGCTCTATGTTCTTTATCAGAAACCAACCATGATCAGCAGTCCATCGGAGCAAATGTCAAAATCAGGGTGCTCAGCAAGAACTAAACTGTCACCTTTATTTCCAGCCCCTGAAGTACATTTTAACCTGTATTTTCCCCTTTACTCTAAAATTTCTTCCGTCACTTGCTACAGAGGAGCCTTTAAATACACTTTCTAACTTGCTGAGTTGCAGGTCACTCTAACTTGCATGTCACTCCTAGAGGTCCATTTTTGCATTCATAGTGCCATAAATAATGTCCTTCATTTATAGCAGTTTTATCTTTCACATTTTAGCATCTCTCAAAGTGACACTTTGCTACGTGTTCCTGTGTGTGAGCTGGAGTAACAATACCTACAGGTACTGAGTCACATTTATTACAGAAACAGTCCCTGGGTTCTTGAATTACCCTTACACATGGCTTCCCTTACTTTCTCCTTGCAAATTTTAGAGCTAATTATTTTTACAGGTGGTTTCAAAGCCGAGATGCTCATGTACATATCTTTCCTCTTGGAGACATGTACTTGCATTAGCAAGTTGCACTCATGTTTTACTGCTCATGGATTGAATTGCATTTATCACTCTGCAAGCAGAAACAGCACAACTGCCCTTTTACATGTGAAACATGAAATTCATCGATTTCTGGAGCTGTAGCCACAGCTTTACATCTATCATATGTCAGTTCTGGTTTACTTAGCAGTCCCTTGTGCAGGACAATGTAGTTTAAAACATTGCTACTAAAAAGGAAAAAAAAAAAAGAAAAAAAAGTCACATTTCACATACAATGGTAACATTCATCAACTGTTCTTTGCAGAGTGATGAAGCACTATTTATCAACTACCAGTTTCCAATCTCTCCAGCAATAACTTTCTTACTTTTATAGACGGCTCAAAGATCTAAGTACAAAATGACAAAAAGAATAGTTTGAACATGACCCATATAAACCTGTTACTTCTGCTAAACTACAGTCCCTTTTTTACGACTGGAAGCAGCAATTTTTGATCCCTGAACTTTTTGTCTGGAGGTTCAGATCAGCTTCATAACTCTTACAGAAATTACTTTGTTCCCAAAATGAAGTTTTACTCACAGTTTTGAGTGTCCCCATTTCAGTGAACAGCTCTGTCCTGAGACACCCTGTTTCAGAAGACTTTGAATCCCTCAAGCTCTTGGCTTTTTGGAGGCAGCCCCATTTCAAGAGGACTGTCTGTTAACAGACAGATGCATTACAAACCCAAACCAACCCTGGCAACTGCCATTTGTTTTTCCAATTAAATAAAAGTGAGGGTAGGTGACAGAAACCTCATCTCTGTTCCATATATTTATGTTAATATCTGGAAATATTCAATACCTTTGCCTAGTTCTGAAGCTCTTCCACCCACTTACTCCTACTTTTATTTCATGGTTGTGATCAGCACAAAGGCTCTGACAGTTGGGTGAGTGTGCAGGGCCAGGGGCTCTGGGTTCTGGTCAAGAAACATTATTCTATTGCCTGGGAAAGTTTTTTCTATTGCCTGAGAAGGTTTTTTTTCCCTTCTCTTCTGGAGGTATTACACACCCTTTCCAAATCCCAGATGTCCAGTTGGAGAGAGGCAGCATAAACACACTTAGGATCATTTTCAAAATATTCAGCAGGCAAAATTTAATCAACCCGGAGCTTGTCACACCTCTCTAGACTCTAAGGAACAAAGGGTATTTCATCAGGAGGAGCAACAAAGTGCTGGCTGAAGGCACAGCAGCTCCCTGCCTGACACTGTGACAGACACAGCAGGGTGCTCACCCACCCACTCCTGCTCAGGGATCTTCTCTTCATCCTTTCCACTAGAAAAAGACAGTTTTTGCCAGAATAGCTTGTCTTGGGGTAGGAGGAATGTGATGGGAAGAGGGTGACAACAGTTACCACACCTTTTTCCTTTGAATGAAATTAATTTTCATCTGGCTGAGAGGAAAACCAGAATTTGTTCTGTCAGATGACCACAGGGACACATCAGCATGACTGCAGGAACTAGCAGACTTAGACCTCTGCTTGAAAATATATTCTTCAGGGCAAATAAAAGCAGAATGGCTTAAACAAAATGATGTCGTCTTATGACACTTAACCTTGAAGATAGTTGCTCTGTCAGAGGAACTTTAATGCAGTCTATGACCTGAATAGCAAAATCAAAGACTCCTTAACCAGGAAGCAGGTCCTGTTTGTTTTATTCTCTATGTGTGAAAGTAGCTTTTTTGTTTAGTGTCGAAAATGTCTGAAATGAAAGGCTGGAAAAGAAAATCTTCCATAAAAATATTGGCTTTTGCTATTGTACAAAAATATGTACAAATGATGTAATGATTTTATCTGATTTTTTTCTGTTTTATCTGTTCAGAAGTAAATTGTTTTTAGATGAAACACAGCATATGAAAAGATAATGCCCAAGAATGGTCTTTTCTACCTCCTATGAAACTTGCTAGTATGAAAACAAAGCAAGGTTTTTCTCCTGTTTTTCATTAAGACAATGTCACCATTTCCACATCACTTAGGACAGCAACTTAAAAACTTAGGAAAATCAGAGACTTAAGTCTGTCTTTCTTAAATCCCTGGTGTGGAAGGGACCTCAGGTTTGACCTCTTTTCCAAAGCAGGTCTGCTAGACCAGGTTGCTCACAGCCATGTCCAGTCTAGTTCTGAATGCTTCCAAGAACCAACACCAAAACCTCTCTAGGCAGTCTCTTACTGTGTCTCTCCACTCTCACGGTGGAAAAATAATGCTAATATCTACTTGAATTTCCCTTGTTGCAGCTGGTCTATGTATTTTAAAATAAATAAATAAAAAGCAGAAAAAATTGAGAGGATGAAATAGGGTCTGAAAGGACTATTCTAGGAGTGGTAGGAAGAGAGGAGGGGTGTAGAGTTGGGTATTGATACTCCTCACCAATAGTGATGAGTACTCCCCAATAGTGAGCACAGATATCAAATGATTTTAAAGTCTCCAAGAATTCACTAGAGGCAATAAACATTATGTCCATGGATCAAGTTCCACAGGCATAAAAAGCACACCTTACAGAAGGAATATTAGATTGAATGCATTGGGAAACTCCATTAGCAGTTGAAGCCAAGTCAATTTAAATTATACACAAGTTTTTTTAACAGTGTGGCAGTTGACTACTAAAACACGTTTGTAAAGAAAAAGTGGAATCTCCAGCTCTTCTGTTCTCTTTGATGACAGTCTGTCTGGAAAAATGTACTTTAATAGATCAGAAAAAAAATGAATTGCTTAAAAAAATACCTATCCTGGGGACTCTTACACAAAGGTCATATGGGAATGTAGCCATAGACTTGAATGTTCATACTGAAACCATCATAAGGCATATAGTTTCTTGGTTCTGTCTGCACAGCAAACAAAATATTTAGCAAGAACCACAGCAAGTCAGAGGTGTCCCCAACAGCAGCACAGCCAGCGTTGCTGAGAAGGTGCTTTCTGACAGAAATGATTCATTTTCCTTTTAACTTGCATTAAAATAAATTCAGGCAAAGTTTTAGGCACACTAATGTGAATACACCAGCAGTGCAGCAGGGCAACACCCTGTTATATTCCTGCACAATGGCATTTATTGCAACAATGAATTTTACAGACACTTGGGACCAGGTGGAATCCAGTCTCTGTGATGGCACACAGGGGAAGGAGAGCCCTGGGAATTGAGCACAGAGGAAATCTCAGCAGTTCACAAGGTCCAACCTTCACTGGCAGAGGGTTTCCCAAAGCAAGGGGGCATTTTTTGTCTGCCCTTTGCAAGGGGGTAAGCCTTGCTGGGTAAGAGCTCAACAAGAGCAAGATGGATGGACTTAGCTGTCACCTGCTCCTTGCAGTCTTCAGAGACTGAGGCCTTCTTCAACTGAACTTATGAAGGTAGTTCAAACCTATCTTGAAGCTTATCTTCATATTTAGAGAAATCCTCAAGTGAGAACAATCAGGACAGTGTTTTGGCAGCTGTCCTGTTTTGTTCAGGTCTCTGATCATTTGCACACATTCAGCAATCCCTTTTTTATCCTTCTTTTTCTAGCTGAGTCAGCCCCTTGTGACCAGCTTGCTGTCCTGACCCCAAAAGCAGCAGGTTTTGGTGTTGGTCTGGTATCCAGTGCAGTGCAGCAGAACTTCATGCCCACACTGCAAGCATGGAGAGAAGTCCAGCCATGCCAGCCAGAGGCCTGGGAGCAGAGAGGGGCTCCCTCTTCCCTAAGCTGACTCCCATGACCTGGCTGGCTCTCACAAACAGGCTTCAAAGTGCCTGCAGGTAAATCACAGAATCACAGATATTAGGGGCTGGAAGGGAGCTAGAAGATCATCTAGTCCAACCCCCCTGCCAGAGCAGGG
>JANHGL010013046.1:0-28709 GCA_024611195.1 Ceyx melanurus | reverse complement strand
CAGCAGCAATTGTAAAATTTTGCAATCCACTGCCACCCATTATATGGGCAAAGCCACCATGAGGCACCCTAGAACTGCCAGTAACAAACTGTAGTAATAATACTCTCTCTTCCTGAGTTAGCTCTTCCACAACATCCCAGAACCACAGAATAACTTGGTCTTCTCTCTCATAGCCACTGGTGTATTCTGTATTTTTTAACCAATCATTCACATCAATTTCTGGCATACCAGACAACAAAAGCTCCTTCAGAAGAAGCACAGAGATTGTGATTAGTCCTCCTGACTGACCATTAATTTCATGTGTTTATGCTAATTTAAGAAGTAATTCTTTAAGAAGTATAAAAATTACAGTGCTTTTTCTGTTTAGTTGCAACCTTATGGAACCTGTGACTAAATATTAATACAAGAAGGCTCTCCAGTTTGGGTAACTTCACATTATCTGTTTCATTTAAGTACACAGTATCACCAGAGAAATTACTGCCAAAGAACCTAAATTAAAAAAAGCTGAGTTTTGACATGACTTGAAAAAAAAATATTGAGATATGTTGGTTACAGCTGATCAAACCACCACAAACACTTATTGGAATTTGATTCTGTGACTCAGAAAAAAAAGCAAAGACAACAGACAGCATCTCTTTAATTTTAAAGAGCTTCTGTCCTCCTGAAAGAAAATATGAAAAGGCTTAAAGGCCTCTATTCAATTTTGAAATTACAACTTAAGGCATTTATCACTGCATGTGGAGTTATCACATTGCAGGAAGACTGTAATCCTAAGTAACTAGGATAAGCAGGAGTACACATATTGATACCCTTACTGCTAGATGCCCAGGAAGCAAAACCTTGTAAGACACAAAATGTTTATTTTATGAGTGCTGAGATTAATTCAACACCATTGCACTACTGATGATGTATGCTGAATAAAGCTTTTTTTTTTTTTAAAAGTACAGGCATTTCTGCTTACCAGTTCATACTCATCAAAAAGCTGGATCAAAGATGGTGGAATGAACATATGGAAACCTTGTAAAAAGGCATTTATCTGAGGCTGGATGGCTCTTGTCATTCTCAGCTCTGTGACAAGCTGGACATACTCAGCCTGCAAGACAGAAAACAACCTTCAGATGTACAGAAACTACACAGTGCTCAGGCAAACTCACACACAAATGCAGCCCTCAACACATCACAAATCTCATCTGCTGTAAGGTGTTGAGGGACTTCACTTTTCACACATACCAGCAACCCAAAATAATTCAGAAGACTCCACAGAACTCAGAGTCCTTCTGCTCTCAGCCTTGCCTTCCTCCCTTCAACAATTCCCAAACAGAAATGTTGGTATCAAAACACAAGTCAAAACCCAGAGACTTGGACTAAAATGAATAAAACTTCCATCTAACACAACTACCACTGTGATCATCTAAGGATGCAAGGCAATGTTTGTAAATAGAAGTATTTTATTCAGCAAAATGACATAACTCAGAAAAAGGGGTAAACCTCTAAAGGAATATTTGCAAGCCAAAGAGTTTTCATGCTTTCTTGCTATCTCTGGAAGTCTAACAGAACACATTCATTACCCCTGCAAGCTTTGTTGTCTTAATAACAATTTTTCCTTTTCTTTTAAAAATAAGGTCTTGAAAGCCTCCTCAGTTTTTAAAAAGAAAAACAGAAAAGCATTTACACCATAACCATGTGAACAGACATGTTATCTGATATCACTGTTTGGGTTTTAGAATAAGATAGACAAAAATGCCTACATTAAAACTAGAGAAACAGGTCTCATCTACCCTGACAAAACTATGCAAGTCTAATAAAGTTTCTTTCATCAATAAAAGAGATTTCTACTTGAGAACAAAATTTACTGCTGAATTATTTAAGGTACTCAGTTTCAGAGTAATGCTTTACCATGACTTAATTTTAAATCATTTTAAATCAATATCTCCCAATTAAACCATTTCAGCTATCACCTTCAAGACAACCTAATAAAAATACAGCCTTGATTTTTAATTTTAAAAAAATTAAACTTTTAGGTTCTGAACCTGCACAAAAGCAACAATTACTTATTTCCTCTCTTTCAGAAAAACACAACGAAGGCTGAAACAATTCAAAAGAGAAAACTACCTTCCAAAGGTAGTTTCTTATATTCACAGAAATATAGCAGGATTCTCATTTGCTTTGCAGCTGGAGGATATTTTTTAATGCATTCCCACCATCTTATTAGGGCAAGATGACAATTCATCTGTGAAGTGCTCTGAAGAACATTACCTGATCATATCTTCATCCGCAGGGCTGCTCCCAAAAAAAATCTAGTTTCAATCTAGTAATCCCCTCAAGTTGCTTCTGACAACACCCCCCCTTCTCTAAGGAATTAGAGGGGTAGTCAAAGAAGATTAACTGCACTAGACAAAAGTCAGCCTCTCTGAATACATCTTACAAGCTGCAGGAAGAAACCAGAAACTTTAGCAGTATCAGGATTAGAAGCTCTGTTAGCACCAGTCTTCTGGGAGCAGAAATACTTGTTTTCTCTCTCTTAAATTGCAATTAAATAAATGAGGCTATTCAAAAAAAAAACAGGACTGCGGAAAGAAAAACTCACTGTCTTATTTTTGAAAAATCCATCACGGAAAAACACAACAAACTCTGCATTACAAAAAAATATTTCCATGGAACACTTCTGTTATGGGAGAAAACAGCTGGTGTGCTTTAGGTATAACAAGAAATGTTTTCAACAGCCTGAAAGAGCTGAGCATCCTGACTATCAGCACTGAAAGATGTACCACACCATTTACATAATACATGCCAGGAAAAAAACCCACCCAATTTGTTTTGCTCTCTGTTAATTTACATTTCATTCTCTCTCAGAAGCCTTAGGTGCACATTAGAAAACAGAAATACCCACATCATTTCAGATCTACAGCTGAATTCCTGCACAGTGTGTAAAAGGCACAAACCAGCCCTGTTTTAAGAGGGGAGACTCTATTGAACACACATGAGAGAGGCATCACAAACATGATGACAAAGTCTAGTTTGGGTAAGGGATTGTTCTGTGTTTCCCTTTGAGGTAAATCAGAGATCACACTTCCTCAATTTCACACCCCCCGTGCACTGAGACAAGGATCAATGTTCATTATGATGCTCAGATTCAGGCAACAACTCCATTCCAAAGCTGTTTGAAAAAAAAAAAATGTGTTTTTTTTTCTCCTGTCAAACAGCATGGCCAGCTCACAGACAGGCAAGTCCTGGGAGGACAGAGAAAAGTCAGAGGATTGTGGAAATTTGCATCATTTTATAAAGCAGGATATGGTCAAGCTTTACCCAGTTCTGATTTTATTTTTTTTCCTAAATGTAAAATGCTGCAGAAACAAAGCAGAGAATGCTATGAGATGCACAGATAGCATGGACACTGGACAAACACTGAATTTTCCCTTTGAAGTCCATCCATTACCATGACAAAGGGTAGTTGAACCACTACTACAACTCATACTATAGTTGGTGCTACACAGACACTAATTACAAGACTGGAACAATTATATCATATGGACCCACAAACATTCACCTGTTACACACACTGTAAAAGTCCCTCATTCCAAAAAAATTTACAAATAGCAATTACTACCACTCCTCAGTGGGGCTTCTGCACTCTTATTTTAGCTTTCAATAAAAGGGAGATGGAATGCTTCTGTGGTTTTTGGTTTTTCAGTTTTGTCTTAAAAAAAAAATAAAGATTCACTCAATTTCATTTAAAAAAAAGCTATTCTTTAAAGAGGTAATCTGCTAGTGTGCACACACAGCAAATTCTTTTAGAAGCTTTTTTTCCTTCTCCCTGAGGTACAGCAAATACAATGAGTTTTAAGCTGTGATCTTTTATTCCTCAGTTAAAAGCAGCAAAAAGCAAGCTATCTCTTGCAGGAAAAAAAGGATGTTTTCTAAAGTCAAGTGGACACTTTGCTGTTTAACCTGTTAGAACAGCTAAGCCAGAACTTACTGCAAACCCATGTCACGTTAAAGAATTTGGGAAAAATCCCCAGATGCCACTAAAACATAGATCAATAATTGTCAACAGCTTGGCTCTCCACTCCCAAATGCAGTGAACAAGAAAATGGTGCCATCTTCTGTGTTTGTTGACTTCACATTTCACAGCTTCAAATTAAAAAAATGAAATAATTTTCCCCATTTCAAAGCCACATCACCTTTTTCTTCCTACCTTGGCAACCCTCCTCTCTGGGGAAGGGTGATGAGCTAGAATGGAGGTAGCTGTGCTGCACATGTTCAGCCACTCCATGCCCCAAGTCAGAAGTTAACAGAGCAATTTCAGCTCCTCATGCCTGAGGGGGGGGATATCCTCACATGGCAAACATGTCATTTCATGCTAAGCTGATAACAGTTTTTAAATAGTTGTTATGAACCAACAGTTTCTATCAAATACATCTGTTTTATATTGAGAAGCTGACAGCCCAGTCACAAGAATCAGCCTTGCTTTCTCTAATAGCTAATAAAGAAATTAATCACCCACTGCCTTCATAATTAGACTTGTTTTAGCATCTGTATTCTCTCACAGATTACTGTGTTGGAGGAAACAGTGCAGAATCAGGCTATTCATAAGGTATTCCTGTGATTGGAATGACACTCTGGCTTGACAAAAATGAGGATTAAGCCTACAAGAATGCAGCACCCGTTCAGAAAACACAATTATTCCACACACAGGACAATGTTGTCTGAACAGATGCTGACACCAAGTGGCAATTTCCCAACACAGCAGCTGCCTGCACCTGAACAGCCCTGCACACAAAGCAAGGCAGGCTCCCAGCACAGTGGAAATGGAAACACAAAGCAGACAGAAGGAGCAAGAGAGTCAGTGATTCAAAAAATTACAGGTCTACCCATGACACTCCTGCAGTTACCAAAAACTAGCTGGTGTGTGCTTGCAGAATTCAGTGACACTGATGCCTGTCTTCACACCTAGAAGGTTTTCAGAACCTGGCTGTGTGTTCCCATTAACTGTTTTTGAACTAATACCTCAGAGGACTGATGCTCAGACGTTTTCCAAGGTATTACTGAAGTAAATTAAACATGCAGATTATTTCCATAGAGATCAAGTGACTTGCAACTGGCTGCAAGAGCTTCCTGCAGCCTTTTACTCTGTCAATTATCCTCTTACAGCAGCACAGACTGCCCTAGTAAGCAGCACACTGCAACATCACCTACAATTCAATGTTTAACAACTGTTTTATTTTCCTGTGTATATATACCCATGACAGAACCCTAGCAATATTTTTAATTTTTAAAATAAGCTGATCATTTTAAGTTGAACCTATTTTCCTTCCAACTGTTCTGTCAGAAAGAACCTCCAACCTGAACATTACACTAACAACTTCTGAATAAACCCATTTACTCACCTTGTTTTCTTGTGTAACAAGTATACTTGCACCCCCTGGCTTCAGTGGCACTTCTTCCATTGCTCCAAACACATCAGTCTCAACAGAGAAGGTCAGCTCCAAACCCAGGTCACTGATATCATTATCTAAAATCCACTGCAAGTTCTTTGCATACTCTGGATCAATAGATGCTACATCCTGATAATTTACAGGTATACCTAGGGAAAAAAAGAGAAAAAAGCCCTCAAATAAACAAGATACAGCAAAAAGGTTTATAACAATATATGGTATGAGATTGCCCTCTAGAGAGAAAACAGAATAATGCAGTAACAGAAGGAAAAAAGGGATTCACCATTACTATCTACGGCATAAATGTACTTACTACATTTTAAAAGTATTAAAGAATCAAGTTTCCTCTGTATGTCTTTTTTTCCCAGTGAAGCAAATGCTATACCACTTTAGCAACAATAATTTGTGCAATTTTAACACACTAATGGGTTTCAGTAAAAGCATCTGATAATACAGAACACCCTATCCTGAATTAATTTCCTTAAAAAAAAAAAATCTTCAAAATTTCTACATATTTTTTGGAAACCCAAATATCAGCAGCCTTGCAGAGAAAGGGGTAGTGGTGGATGAAAAGCTGGACATGAACCTGTAATGTACATTTTTAGCCCAAAATGCCAACTGTATCCCAGGCTGAATCAAAAGAAGTATGGCCAGCAGGCTGAGGAAGGTGATTCTGCTGCTCTGCTCCTCTCTTGAATTGAGACTTTTCCAGAGTGTTGTGTCCAGCAACACCTCTCTGTAAGGAAAGGCTGAGAGACTTGGGGCTGTTCAGCCTGGAGAAGAAAAGGCTCCATAGAGACCTTACTGTAGCCTTTTAATACTTGAAGGGGATCCACAGGAAAGATAAGGACAGTCTTTTTAGCAGGGCCTGTTGTGACAGGAAAAGGGATAATGGTTTTAAATTCAAAGAGGATAGATTTAGACTAGATATAAGGAAAAAAAATAATAAATTATGCTGAGTGGTGGACAATGGAATGGGTTGCCCAGAGAGATGGCAGATGGCTCATGCCTAGAAACATTCAGGGTCAGGTTGGACAGGGCTCTGAGCAACCTGATCTAGCTAAAGATATCCCTGCTTACTGCAGGGGATTGGCCAGATGACCTGTAAAGGTCCCTTCCAACTCAAACCATTCTGTGATTTCTCTATAGAGCAATATATTTTTTTTTTTTAAATTGCTAGAGGGGAAGGCAAACTTGATGTACTTAGAAAACCCAGAAACTCAGAAAAAGATTTCTTCTTTTTAATCATGTTTGAGACCTATTATACAGTTGAAAAATGTATTTATAGGATTTTTCCTCACTTACTTGAACTCTGTCATAATAGATACTTCAACACTACCAAGACAGATAAATACCTTAGAAAAGGGGCAGGGGGTGAGGGTGGCAGTAGGTTTAGAGAAAAGCAAGTTAATAGAAAATACTCTCTTTGCTTCACCATCTTCTGTGCATTGTAAAGTGTCACAAAGGTGCCCATTAGTAGTTTTAGCAAGCTATGGACTGCAGAAGCTGGACCCCAGGAAGTAACTGAAAATTCAAAGGTTAGCACCCAGAGCAAGCATATAAATGCAAGAACTGTTAGAGTATAATCCTGGAAGAGCTGACAAGTGCATAGGTGACAAAGCTATGAGTCACTGTTTTTCTAATAAAATTAAGCAAGACTCCAGTTTACCAGTGGGATAGATCATTTACTAATGAATTTTCACTGTCATCTCAAAAATAAAAAATAATTTTAAAAAAATTCTAACTGCTATCTAGTAGTTTCTAAAGGACTTTGACTTTTGCTAACTAGTAAGCATACAGGCATCTCACATATGAAATTGTGGAAATGATGAGGGACAGAAGTAAAATGTGGAAAAAGGAGACTGAAAAGTAAGAATCTGAGACTCCTTCAGAGAAGCAGCTGAACTGGATGGTTATGAGGAGGCTACACTCTTAGCATGTTGTGAGATCAATGCACTAGGCTCACTCATTTGCTTGGCAAGTATTTGAGCATCAATAGACTCAAGTCAGGCAGCTAAAGAAAATCCATCTGGTTTTCCATCAGATAAATTCATCAGATTTATCAGGACAAAACTTGAATCCCATGAAATACTGTGTATCTTTCTCCTGCTATAAGCTGCAGTTTGAAAAAGAAGATAAATCCATCTTACCATAATTGTGATAAACAAGCATTTCTGTGCAACACAACTTCAAAAAGGTACTACAGGTAATCAAAATGAGACAAGTTCAGTAAGTGTTCAAAGATTAACACTCCAGCTCAAAATACACTGACCCAGAAATTAATTTTTGCTTATGTGATTTCAAGGAGTATTTTCTATTATGCTGTCTACTAGCAGACAGCACAGATAGGAATTTATCTGCTATGTGTCTCTCTGGGCTTGAGGCAGAAGCTTCCAAACAGAAAATTGGCTCCTTTGAAAAGTAACTGGACAACACCACTATTTAAACTATCTTCTTCTCCCCTCTTTAAGCAGAAGACACAAAGATATGAAGTTTGTGAAAAAAACAAACCTGAGACCTTACTAATTTCTGATTATTTCTGCATCAGTTCCACAGCAGTAAGAAAAGTGTAGTCCTAATACATATGAAGGCCTATGAAATAATGTCTGATTTCACAGCACACAAGAGAAGTCATGCAAGCTACTTATCCAACATCTTATAAAGCATATTAGTTGTGTGTTAGCTGGGTCATCACTTCAGTTGGTGATCTTTCCTTGCTTACCAGATATTGCTGCAGAAAGATCTCATTTCACTGCAGTGAAAAAAGGTGATGCACCCACCTGAGTCTCAAAAAAAGTAGCCACATTTGTTCATAGGGCTTCAGCTTCTAATTAAATCACTTCCATGTCATTTCTGTTGACTAAAGAGAGGAGTTGCTTTCAAAGAGGCTCACACTGGCACTCAGATATAGATCTTGCCACACAACTGGTGGATTCAGTGCAATAAAGTGGAAAGGCTACAGAAACTGAAGGAGTAGAAATGGTCTCAGGCTTTGCAAATTTCATATTCCATGACTAAAGGTCTGACAAGCAGCTGAAGGGAATCTATGTCTGTAACCTGCTAAGCTGTATTTGGCATGAATACCAGTTAGCATAGCCCATGGCTGAACCCAAAATAAATCATCCACTGCTGTGTGACTCAGGTTCCTTACACAAGAAGAGAGATGCACAAAACTGAGGAAAAAGGCCATGGAGGGGTTTAAATAAACCATGGTGATTGATGCAGGAAAAAAAAAATAACTACTTTGGGAAGCAGAGGTGCAATTTTTCCAGTTCTTTGTGTCTGTCAAGTAACAAGAACTGAAAAACCTGTGAACCTTTCCAACAGAAACAGGTTGAATGTGCATAAACCTCTAGAGTTCCAGGATGCCTGTTCAAGAGAATGACAATCCCTTACTGAGGGGACTCATGAGATCTTATTAGCAGATACCACTCACTGCTGCTTGGCTTGCAACAGTTACTCTAGCAACATGGAAAAAAAAAAAAAAAAAAAAAAAGAGGACACCTTGTCAATTCAGAAACCACCAAATCAAGTATAGTAATCACAAGTCAGACTAGAAAAAACTTCATTAACAGTCATTTCCAAAAGAGGTGACAAGAGCAACACGTGACTATTCTCAAGGTGTCACTGAACAGCAGGAAAATATGTTTTTCTCATTTGTGAACACACCACATGGAGATTAGCCTGTGAACATCATTCTGCTCACACAGAGCAATCTCTTGATGTCAGTCAACCCTTAAATCAGCACCAAATTGTGCCACACAAAGATATGAGTATTGTATGTTCCAGTCCCTTCCTCATCCATGTAGCTCTCCATTGGACTCTCTCCAGTATTTCCCTGTCTCTCTTGAACTGGACACAATACTCCAGATGTGATCTCACTTGTGCAGAGAGGGAGGAGAACCTGCCTTGACCTGCTGGACACACTCTTCTTTATGCAGCCCAGTGAAAAGAAACAGTAAATCTGCAATGAAGAGTGCATCTGTCCCAGACTTGGCAAACACCACAGAAGATTACAGGTAAACAATGATTACATAAGAACACAATGAGGAGGAGACAAAATGAAGCTGCACTAGTTGTGAAACACTATTTCAGGAAATAAACAGCATTTATTGGAATGGGGAGACAGGGAGGTCCACAACAGTATGGATTCACCTTGTACAACATCACACAACTGAAGAACTGCAGGCATGACACAGAATGCCTGGCAGATTTTTGCCAGAGTTCATGAGCACTATCAGCTCTGTACGTCTGTCCTCAGTTAATGAGGGAATGACTATTTTCATTTCTCAGGAATTAAATTACATGGAAGGACAGATGAATTTCACAGCTGTGATGCAAAAACTTATCTACACCACAGAAACATTTGGCTGTACTAGTTTGCCTTTCAGGCATTCCTAGTCAGCAACATAAAGGACAACTAAATGACATGGTTATGTTTTAGACAGATTAACAATTCCTTCCCTGTTTTTCATTTAAGATTCATATTCAAATATAAATGGAAATATTAGCTATTTTATTCAAAGTGGCTAACTGCATAAAATTCTCACAGTTTTGCTAACTTATTTCTGTATTTTGCAACTATAACAGCTCCTAATAGAGGCTCAGCCTGGAACAGCAATTATTGCCATATTATGTTGTGACTCCAATATACATAAAAGATCAGCAAGACATTCATCTCCAAGACTTTTTCCACTTTTAAACATGGACACAAAAGTCAAAAAGGAAAAGGTTTACTGCTCAGACAACTCTTATGACCAGCAAATGGGGTTTTCATGAATCCATACCAAGAATATGCTTGTAGAATGACCTTGTGAAGTAGATGTTCACCAGCTGCCTGTGATTCAGAGCCAGCCCCAGGATCTGGCCTGCAAAACGAAAGTAGTTCAAATGATCTGGATTTACAGAAGAGTTGCTGTTGGGCTGGAAAGTTGTTCCTATAAAAATAAAAAGACAAGCATGCTTCATAACTTTTTTTTTTTAAACATCAAGTTCATATTTCTCAAACACCCTAGGTATTAGAAACTACTGCAAATGGTTTATTTTGGGATTCCAGAATATTGTTTGGGCTTTTTTTGTTTACACCAAAAAGACATCAGAAAGAAATGGTTTAGAATATAATGACATCCTATTATTACAATGATACTGCTTAGCTGCTCTCCAAGGCACCACTCCCAAATAATTATCACCAACAAAAGGGTAATAATGATCTGTTACATTCAGTTCTCCATCTTACTACTTTGCTATGTGCATTTTTTCTCACTCTAATAGGCCACATTTCTATCAACTTGTGAACTTGCTCAAAGGAAGGATGAGAATGCATCCACTGCCTTTCATCTGGCTCCATCCAGATGCAGATTGTCCAGCCCTGGGCCCCCTGGAGAAGACCACCTCCTAGAATTTCTAACTTTCAGGAACTAATCTTTGCCTCTGCTGTTGACCAAATTCCTTGCCACTTCCCAAGATTCAGTAAGGTAGAAATCCAGAAACCATCAATGATGAAGTGAAATCTGAGTTACTGATAAAGATTTGCTTCTCATGAAGTACCCAAAAGGCAAAAAAGTCAAATGCAAGGTAGATACAAAATACAACTGATTGGATTTTATGCATATCTAGAAGGAAATAAAGGAATACTTCCACAGATCCCTTGCAGAGGCAGAAGGAAAACACTCACTATAGTGCTCTCTAAAGTATTATGTCCTTCTAACACCAGGCAGAAATAACATGGGCTCATTAAACCCAAGAACTCACTCTCCTCTTGCAAAAGACAGAACAAAATCACGGGAACTTCAAATTACCAAAATAATTTGTATTTATAAATATGTACAAAGGGTTCTATAAAAGAAGACACTAAAATTAGGGTGAGGAAAAAAGACAAGAGACATACCATCAGCTGACTGGGTAAACAGGGCATAATCCGGATTCACAATCTCACTGGATAAAATATCAAACCACTCACGTACCACCCCCTGTCCCTGCATGTCAAAGGGATAAAACAATCATCAGTGCTTAGAACTTTCACTGCACAGTTATGTTGGGTAAGTAAAGTTATTTCTTATAACTATTTTCAATTTGGATTTCATTCAAAACAATGCATGTTATGTTTTCTGTTCCTGGGTGACTTGGTCTAGGTGCCCCTGCTCAGGCAGGGGGGTTGGACTAGATGATCTTCTAGCTCCCTTCCAACCCCTAATATCTGTGAATCTGTGAATAAGCACCAAAAGACAAACCACAGTTTTACCCACCATGCCTTCTTCTCCATGAAATCTCACAGCAATCCCCTGCTTCAGTTTTGCACAATTTGCTTTGGACACAACTTCACAGCTACTCCTAAAAATAGAATCTAAATATAAAGCACCAATTAATTGCTTGAATCTGAATTCATCACACTTAAATGTATTACAAAGATGTACTAATGCCATTTATGAGACAATACCTCTGTGAACCAAAAGGATGTCATTTTCATTGACAGGCCTGTGCACCATGTCTGAATCTGGCTGCCCAGTGTGCAGATGCTCATAGAACCATTCACAACGGTCTTTAAATGGCTACAAAACAAGGGGCAAAAATATTACACAGATGCATTAAACTGAGTCATTTCTCATAAGCATGACTGGAAAATGGTTGTGCATACTTCTCCCTTTCTAATTGTGCAGAGAGGTACACGGTGCTACCTCAGTACACTGCATTTTGGAGGAAAGAGGAAAAGTGCTAGACATGCCTTTGAGTGCTCAGTGAAATCTGGTCTGCAGAACCAGAAAAAGCTACTGGACTTCACCACACAGGAGAAAAACAGCATAAAATTTCTTCCTGGGCAGCATGGGAGAGGAATCACTCTAGATGAGAAGTCAGGCACTGGCTTCTGTAAGATACTGGTTATCAAGCATGGCTGAGCACAGAAGCACAAGTGATATAAACAAGCTGTATTGGTAGTAAAGTTCATTGGCAATAAAAAGCAGCCCAAATGAACCAGAAATCTTCCAAAATTCCTAGGTGAGACAGTCCTAGCTTGTTTGCCTCACTATTTCAGCAGATGTGCAGTTCTTCTGAGACAGATAGGACACAAGCATGGCCTCTCTTGCAGATCATGGTTGATGGCACAGACTATTGGCTGATAGAACAAGCAGGGTGGCAGTTCTCAGGGTCTCTTCATCATTCTTAGGTAATGAATTTCAAAAACATACTTTTTCAACCGAAGAATGAGTAAATAATACATCTAACACCCCATCCTAAAAATGAAATTGGATTACCAAAAAAATATGTACATATGAAAATGAAGGCGTGGTATTATGTACAACTAAAGAATTAATGCTTTTGGAACAGCCACTCTGTGCTGATTCTGGCAGGGGTTCTGGCTGGTTAGAATTTGACCTTTGTTATTTGACTTAAACATGTATTTTAAAGAATTAGAAGTACAGAAATCTGGCTGCCATGTCTATGTAATCTGATCTTTCAGAATCCCAGATTCAGAGGCAGTGAAGGTTGCACTTATTTCTTCCATCCTCCCAAATGGATGAATTTTTTGTTATTTATATTATTAAACAAAATACCTTCTTTATATTCATAGAATTTGCAACTAAGCATCTGACATTTACCTGAGCTTTTATGATGTGCATAAATCTGGACATTAGTTCAGGACACTCAAGAAGAAAATGAAAGTGATCAAAAATTATTTTGGGATTTCTGAAAGAAAAATATAATTAGAAGCCTGTTAGTCAGAGATCTAATAATAATATTTCATGATACACAAAGTCTATATAAAAAGACAATGCAAAAAGTTCCAATAGATTCTTGTATTTCATAATATTTTCCTCACTCCATTTCTAATTACTTATACCACCTCATCCTTTGAGCACAGAGCATTACCAGCAGTGCTCCAGACAGAAGCAAGGTAATCAGTCCCAGAGAAACTCTCAGAACAGCCAAGTGTACACAAAGATTTGGACTCTTTTAAGAAGTGATTACATATAACACATTTGAGGAAGAAGGAAATTTTTCATCTGCCCACAAAGGGGAAGGCTTTATTTGGAGCAAAGATGAAGAAAGAATCCATTAAGGACATTATTCTGCTGTTCTGTGGAAAAAATTTGTTCACAAAATCTCACAATCCTACAGATGAATTTTTTACACAGGAAGAGCTGCTGATTTAAGCCTGAACTCTGAATCATTAATATACACTCCCTTGAATTTGGTAAGACCATTAAAGTGCATGTAGCACCTAAGTCAAAACAGTAACATACTAATATAACTCAGTAAAAAGAAAAATATGAGTTTGAATTATTTGGGAGCAGGGGGGGATTGAAATTAGAAGATCTGTATGCCTTGAAGCTTACCTGTTAACAAAACACTTAAGGACATCATCATGTTTACAGACAAATTCTATAAAACGAGGTGATGTCATCCTGTTCAAAGAAAATTACAAGATGTTTTTGGTTAATGAAGTTGAAAATAATTTGAATTACATAGATTGTTCCTTTTTAAAAAAAAAATCAAATACTTTACAAATATAAATGTATGTTAACTCATCAATCATGAAACAAAATATTGAATTTTCATACTAAACCAATAGAAAAGGCAAAAATTACAATAGACAAGAAGGTCAAGCAGCCTGCCCCATAACAGTTAACTATTATGAACAGAAAAAAGCTCTAAATAGTGGAGACAAACATTTTTCTACTTAATTCTTACAGCTTTCAATACAACAATGAAAGCAGTCCTTCCATATATGCACAACACCTATGACATGACCATTTTCTATTATCTTGTTCATTGCATAATTTACAATTTGCAAATTGGGATAAGTGAGGAAAAGAGTCAGGCAACAAATACATGCCAAAGTTAGCAAACAATAATGGAGGGTAAGGTGGAATTTAATGGCTTCATGAAGCAATAAAACTACACAGAGAGGTTGTGGAGTCTCCTTCTCTGGAGATCTTCAAGAGCTGCCTGGATCTGTTCCTGGGTGAGCAGTGCTGGATTACAGGAGATGGGCCTGCTCTGGCAGGGGGGTTGGACTTGAAGATCATGGTCCCTTCCAACCCCTGACATCCTGTCATCCTTATTTTTTCCAAGGTAACAATTGTGACATTCACTATTCTGTCACATACATATGTGTGGATATATAAGGGAAGGATTAACATGGATACATGTTTTATTCCATTTATTTACGTCTATGTTCTGCATAAGATAAATTATTTGTAAGAAAGAAGATCCTTTAGCTTCAGCAAAAGCTAATGAATACTTGCAAACAAGAATAAAATCCTGTCATGAAGTGCCTTGGAAAGTTTGTGAAAAACAGTACTTTTGGAAGTCCAGGACACCAATCCTAGGACTGTTGTTGCTCCCTACACCAATTCAGACAAGAGCTGCTCATTTTCTATAAAACTGAGCTATTTTCCTTCTCTCCCTCGTTCTGTTTTGAAGAAATATGTCTCACCATAACCTTCTCCTCATCCACACTCACAAAAACAACCCAAACAGAACAAGAACAAAAACCCCCCAAGCAAATAATATCTTCCAGAGACACACTTCTGGTCTGCAATATTGTGTGACAATATTAAATAACTAAAAGAGAGTATTCCCTGAAAGGCAATGAATTGTCTCTATCTGTAAACTGCCATACAAACCATGAGTTGCAATATACAGAGAAGAGTAAAAAAAACCTCAACAACTTTAGCATACACTTGTCAGTTTCCATAATGAAAACTTGGAACATTGCATTTCAGTATATTAACAAAGAATGCCTAGATTCAATATCAGCATTTGCAGAAGAAAGCAATGATGGCTAGTAAAAGAAAACAACATCAGTATTTCAAATGTTAACAGCTAATTTTCCATTTAAGCATGAAATGACATCTTTCCTGTATGAATATGAGGAACAATGGAAAACTCTGAGCTCTGTTTACTCTCCTCCATTACACATAAAGACACTCAGATCTATAATGAGAGCCATTTTAAATTACTTTGTCTGAAAATGTCATTTGTTACAGTTTCAAATGTTATTTGAAGATGGCAGCAGTATTGATTTACACCATTGTGCCATTTGCTCCCATTAATAAGAGAACTTCAGTAAACCAGTAAGTCTCCAACCTTTATACTTCTCTACACAGTTCTGAAAAGCCCAAAAGCCACACAGGATTCAGGTGCACTCTGCCTGTCTTTTCTGGACCCCAGGGATATATATTATCCCTGACCCAAAGTGTGCATCATGCATCAGGACAGACCCCCTAGGCAAGGCTCATCAAGTCACCTGGACCCAGGGAGGCAGTTACCTCTCCAATTGCAATTTTGGTAAAGAGAGAGAAAGGGGAGGGTGGGGGAAGAGGAGATGTACTGCATCACTTCTATAAACATTTCTGCTTTTTATTTGGCTCCTGTAAATAATACTTTCTTGCCATTTTATCTTTGTAAAGCTAGAAGCTGAAGTAGAAGCTTGACACTGTCCCACGTGACATCCTTGTCTCTAAAATGGAGAGACAATCATACACTGGTGGCAGTAAATTTACCTAAATTGTAGAGCTTGTTGCACACAAAACTATGTTTGTCAACCCCAGAGAGGATACCAAGTGGGCATTATGTTCAGAATGACTCCCATTACAAGCTTCTGAAATGAAGCCAAACAAGATTTGCCCCAGGTGTCATTTTCATACACAAAAAATAGTTCATGGTTTTTTTCTGAGTGTTTATCTCTTCTTGTTGGATAAACACATTACATTCAGGAAAAATCTCACAATAAGAACTAACAGCAAGAGAAATAGCTAAATGTCAAGAGATCAAAATTACATTACCTGCAAGTATCCCATGTAATTACAAAAAGCCATTAGATAGTCAATACCAAATCTGCCCCACCACAGCTATGTTGAAAAGCAGTAGTGCTATGGAAGGTTTTCTGTGCTGTCTGGTACCATTAAAGCCAGGAAAAAAAACAAACAAACAGTCAACTAATTGAAGTAGTGAAAGCATTAAAGAGCATCCCCTTGACTATCATTAATGTCATCTGGTCAGAACCACCATTCTTCCAAGAAAACACATCTGGTTTTTAAATGGCAACAGTTTAGATAACAAGCAGGATCCTCTCCTTACCCCTGAGGCATCTGGCAGGAGCAGCACATATAGAAGGCTTGAATGACAGCACTCAGCCTGTTTGCTGTCATGGAGATAACATCCTGGCCATCAGCACAAGCTTCCTGCTTCCCAGCAACATCGTATGGTTTCAACTCAGCATCAGGGGAGAGCTCTTTTCTCTCCTCGGTTCCTGAAGCAGCAAAGGCAGATGCAGCAGTAGCATCCTGGTGGTGATCTGGTCCTTTTTGCTTCAGTAAAATTGAGGTAATGTTGGCAGAGTCCCTTTTGTTTTTCATCAGCTCTGTGGCTATAAGAACAAGCCATTCATCCAAAGAATGCCAGAGCAGTTCCAGGGGCTGCAATAAACACATGGAAAAACAGGCAAAAAAGGAACGTGTTTACATTAGATATTAATAATGTGATAATCTTCTGAAAGCAAATAAATATCACACACATTTAAAAGCTTGAAATGATTCTTCAGAAGTAATTTTAGAGATCAGTCAAATTAAAAAATAATAATAATAGTCAATCTGTAGTTGTAGCCAGAGAGCACAAACAGAAAATTTTATATAGAAGGAAAAAAAAGTAAATAAATCAAGGAGCAGATGTAATAGAGATAAAATAATTTAGAAAGAGTTAAACACTGAACTATTTCAGTTTGGCCTCACAGTTGTCACACAGTACACTACTGCCTGACTGTCAAGCAGAGAAACTTAAGTTTCTAGAGAAAGACTTAGAATCTAGTAGTTCTTTTTTAAATCCCTGGTCAAAGTAGATGGAGCAAACACCAAAAGACACCACTGGGATTTAGACTCATGCATGTATCTAGTAGGAAATGCTTCAGGCAGAGTATGAGCTCCTACAGCTCATTTTGCTAGCACCCCAGATGTCTCAGAGGAAGGGTCACTCATACCTAGCTGTATGAAATAGAAACCAGCATCAGCAGAATCTTGTAGCCATTTTTAAAGCTGTAAATTTTATTTTCTCAAAGCCACTCTTCATTCACTACAAGGAGCTTACAACCACCATAACTGAAACCTGGCACAATTCCATGCCTAGTATTTGTTCTGAGATGCAGGCCTACTACAGACAAGAGAAAGGGCTGGAGACCTGGGGCTTTCTCATGTGCATTTCACAGCAACACCAAGACTGACTGTGATGGGTTTTAATGGGCTTTAAGGGGACATTCCTACTGAGCACAGGGATATATATCCCACAGGGAGGCAATTCTGATTCAAGTAGTTCATAGCATTCCAAAAATAAGAATGAATTTCTAACTAAACTTTTTTTTTTTCCCATGTATTACTGTGGCATAAGCATTTTTAACCAATTAAAGCATTCAAAGACTTAGCATATACTGAAAATCACATTTTCTCTTCTTAAGCTGCCTTTAAAAATTAAGGGCTACCCATAGCACATTGTACACCACCTGGAGTAGTGTCAGTACACCTGAGGGTGACACATTCCCAATACAAAATAAACTACTTCTCATAAAATCTGGGTATTAAAAATTATACCATTTACAAATATTTATCATTAAGCTTCCATTTTTCCCCCCCCACTAATAATTTTGGGGAAAACCAGCAGAAGCTCCAAGACTGGTAGGCTTTGCTCAACATACTGCATGACACTCAATCCTTGTACTCAGTGAGCACACATTTGTCTGGATGGTGATGTGGATACCTCAGTGTAGGCAACATTTTCTACATCAATGTCTGCCCTACACCATCAAATTTCCTCTTACCAAGACCTACCTGGAAGACCTTCACCACAAAACAGAATAGAAAATAGGATTCATTGAATATAGGGACAAATTAAAATGCAAATGTGTTCTTAATATGTAACTCACTACAAGTAACCAGGTAGTTATTTACTAGAATACTAAAATGCAGTTTTCTTCTCCCAAACTTTTCAATGCTTAGTTTGCCAAACAGCAATCTTTCTGCTGACACCTTGTATTTTATCTTTTCTTTCCCCCAGACTCTGCATGCTTTTCAGAACTCTTCAAAACCAATTTGTTTCTCCCAAGTTAATTTTTCACAGATTCTGATCACAAACTCCTAAGTGTAGTCAACCAGAGCAACTTCAACTTCACAGACAAACCTCCACTCAACCTCCAGATTTCCTATCTCCCCTTTCAGAAGTTGCTTTGTTATGATATATCTGAGTCACAGCAAGCTTTTACACTTGCACACCTCATCTCCCAAAGGCATGGGTTTAGCTATGTAACACCTAGAAAGCAAGATGCTAGAAATTAAACACATATTCAAAACTGGGACACTGGAGCAAAATCTTTTGCCAGTGACAGTTTAAGACTCAGGAAACAAGAGATGTGACTGAGTCACAGCAGAGAAGTTAATTTGTCTGAAATTAAGGGAAACTGTTACAGCCTTCCCAATTTAGTCCAAATAGGGAGATTTGGCAGCAAGTTTTCCTAGTAAGTGAACAGCAGCTGGATGAACTACACATGAAGTAATGAATGTAACCCTTGTGTGTATTACTGCTGATGAGTTTCTCATTCAATGACTATTTTGTTTTTGCAAGATCAGTACAGGAGTTTGTGTTAATTGGCTGGTGTTTCCACTTGGAGCATTTGGATAGGCCTGAAGTGACCAGGCCCGAAGTGACCAGGCCATACCCAGAACCCCAGTAAAGCAAAGCCAGCCCCTGTGATTTTCTTGTCCTTCTCTAGCAGGAACATTCCTCAGTAGGCTTAGATCAAGAAATACTCACATTTTGAATCCCTCCCAAACTAGATTACAGTGACAACTCTTCAAAACATGTTCAACAGTATACTAATAAAGAAAACCTTAGCACAGCATTAAGAAAATATCAGAAGAAAGATCATTTCTTATGCTGGTTAAAATATGCTTTTACACTGGCTTTTTAAAAGGAGTTATAAAGTACATTTTTAAAGGTCATCAGGTACAGATCTATTTAGACTTCATGGGACTGCATTCAGAAGAAAAAGAAACAATTCCTTTAAAAATAATAGTTTTATCTTTTCAACTTCAGATGATTCCAGAACTCACTATAAAACAAAAAACACTCAATTGCAATTTGAAAAGAAAATTGTATTTCAGCAGAATCACTTATCTGTGTCCAAATTACTTTGCATGTTGAAAAAATTGTTTCTCAATTTAGTATGGAGATAAGTCTTGCCCAGTACTTAACATGACACAACTGGCACAGCTGTCTCAAAAACCAGCAGTGATTCTTAATTGTGCAACCCAAACATTTAGGGTTTTTAATAAATGAACTATAGTTGCATTAGCTAACAAAACAAAATTTTCAGGATAACTTTAAAATTATTATTGCTATTACTGCAATAATATTTTTTTTTGCAATATACTCCTATATACATTCCTGCATTATTATTCCTCTTGTTGCTAGGTCAATTTTGGCCTCAAACACAAAATGCAAGGAGATGAGGTCAGCCACTCTTAAAACCTTGAAGAAAAAAAAGGTAGCAGAATATTTCACTGCTAATAGTTCCTGTATTAGGAAGATGGAATTTAAAATGTCAATAAAGCCATGAAGATGACACACCTCTGTTTTAAAAGACATTAGAAGTAGCCTGGTGAACATGTAACATCAAATAAATTCAGTCATTTCAAAATATCTTCACAACAATCTGGGGTAACATGAAGGTTAAGGAAATTTCTCATGTAATGATTAGCATCTACGTTTGGATACATGAACTGTGCCATGTAAGAGTATGGAGGAAAACAGAGGGAAAGAGATTACCCTTCAGTTAGTATTTAGGTGCTCTGAACAGTATGTCACAGTTATATACCCAGGGCAGATGAAGTGACACACAGGACACTGGGCTGGCTTTATAGAAAGGTAAGCTGGTATTTTCCACAGTGGGATTCCTCAACCAGCAAATATTTTAATAAATTTTTTTTTTTTTTCAAACTCTTTGGAAATTAAACATCTAAATGGCAAGCATTTGAAAATAAATCAACAGCCTTGTGAGAGTAGCAGTAAGATGGTAAATTTCAAAGCATGTAATAATAAAATTCCATAACTCAGGAAAAAACTTCATGGTCACAGTGAAAACAATGAGCAGATTAAGAATTCAATTATTTATATTTATCTTGTGAAGCTAGATAAAACAACTCCCAATGAATCTTCATATATCATTTTGAAATTCCATTCATACAATGTATTATATTAATATTACCACATTTTGAGATTACCATGTTCTTAAATGACAATAGAAATAAAAACAGTTTACCAAAATCAGCTGGGTAACTAGACCTTCAATATCCAATAAGCAATATATTTAATAAAAAATGAACAGAATTCATAAGATGATATGTGCACCAGTGATTAAATGAATCCAGTGGAAGAAAAAAAAAGCAAAATGAAAGGATAAGGAAAGAGGCAGCATAACTTAAGAAGGGATAAGGACATCAACCAAACTTACTTCCTGGTCATGAGATGTCTGATTAATGAATGCATGCTTTGTGAAATTCATCTCTTTAAGGTCTATCTTCCTAACAACATCATATACTTTTCTGACCTTGAACACCTGACTTCTTGGAGTTTTATTTCCATTGTAGCCCATGTCATTGCCATTACTGGGAGAGGATGGGCCAATGCGAAAGACATGGCAAAATATCCTCACGATCCTTAAGAGACTCTTCATTTGAGCTTCATAATTACTTGACAAGCTGGGGGAGAAAATGGAAGATTTCAGTTTCTTTTCCTAGATGAAACAATGTAGTATATTAAGGAGTAAGTAATCTAATGATAGTATCTGACACACACGCTGAAAAAAAACCCTAAGCTTTAAATGCTCGTGAATTTTAACTTTCATTTCCAGCATCAGCCCCCAAAAGTCAAATACCAACTATAATTTTACTAACATGTACTCATAATTTTAATTAGAAGTGAAGTAAGAGCAACAAATTCCAGATCTTGCAAAATACTTCATTTTTACACACATATACACTTGTTATCAATATGGTAAGAAATTCAACTTACTACAGTAAGGATGTCAAGATATGAAAGAAACTGGGATACCCAGATGAAAATGTTTTTCAATCCAGAAAACACAGCATCCAATGATATCTTTTGGGATACATGCACTTAGCCAAAAGTGCACTGACTACTCAGATATGCTGCCACAGCCCATCCTCACCTAGCAATTATCCTAAAAACCCATTAAATGCCTCAATCAGACAAGGCATCAGGATGGCAAAGATGCCACTATTTCTACTCAAGAGAATCATGTAAAAGATACTACAAAAAAACAAAAAAGAAAAACAAAAAAAAACCAAAAACAAAAAAGAAAAACAAAAACAAAAACAAAAACAAAACACCTCACCATGTTATTTATCCAATAAATATATTAATTTTTTTATGTCTTCTTAACTGGCCTCAATGTCAATACAGAATAAGTGTAAAACGAGACAGTCACAAATTCATGCACAAGCAGAACATTCTCCACCAAACTGAAAATTTCTTACTTTAAAGCCCAAGTAGTAAGAATTCTTCTGTCTTTAAACACATAAAAACTGCAAGAAATTTAAGATTTTTGCACTGAACTCCATTCATTTATTAATATAATTGAACTGGATATGTGCTCACTTCTATCCTTAAATTACTTTCAATTAAAAAGCATGCTTTCTAATGGTATGGCCATAGAATAATTATGGTTGGAAAGGACCTCCTAGAGTTCAACCATCTAGGAATGCAGAAGCTTGGTGGCAGTCCTGGCTGTCTGCTGGAAACACTGCAATAAACAGCTTTACACACTTGTGAACCCACACTCAGCAGTACAGGAGCATACAGCTCAAATTCAGAGACAGAACAGGCATGGAGACAGTGTTTCTACAGCCACACTGAGGAAGCATTGCTCAATACAGAGGAGAAAGAACTGTAATAAATCAAAATCTCAACCATCAGTTTAATTTGTCTCTGTGGATACTGAAATAAAAACAAATACTGCCTCGTATAACCTCATCCAGCTGCCACTTCTCATAAAGTTCCCATAAAAAGCAAGTTGGAAACCCTTTCCTGCAGAATGGTTTTACAGTTTATCTGTGGGAGAACTATTGGGTCTAATGAAGTATGAAGCAAAAAAAGGAATGTACTACAAGTTAAGCTGATCACATACTGAAGCCCAACAACAGCTGAAGTTCTTCAAAATATCTTTGCAACAACAGAATATCATTAATATTAGAGACTTTAAATCCAAACAATGAGGGAGCTGAACCACTGGAGCAAGTTGCCCACAAAGGTGGTAGATGCCCCATCCCTGGAAATGAAGGTCAGGCTGGCTGGGGCTCTGAGCAACCTGCTCTAGTTCAGGATGTCCCTGCTCACTGAGAAGGGGTTGGACTAGATGACTTTTAAAGGTCCCTTCCAATCCAATCCAGTCTATGATTCTATAATCTGAGGGGTTTAAGTCTTTTACACTCATTCATCAAGGCAAACACTTGTCAGAAAAACACTGATTAACAATGCCATGAATT
Organism: Ceyx melanurus; assembly: GCA_024611195.1. Classification (NCBI taxonomy): domain Eukaryota; kingdom Metazoa; phylum Chordata; class Aves; order Coraciiformes; family Alcedinidae; genus Ceyx; species Ceyx melanurus. The sequence continues at coordinate 5,725 of JANHGL010013046.1, read as the reverse complement.
TCCTAGCACTGTCTAGGAGTTCTGACCTGCTATCTACAAACTCCATCCAACTTTAACATGACTGATAGGGAAGGAAAAAGGCACCGAAAACAGACACTCTCTGATAAGCTCCTTGTGCCCCAGCCTCAGCTGAAATGAAGCATTTCAAGTCATATTTCTGTACAACCTACACTGATACAGCCCTCTGGTTTCAGAACACTCCTAAACCTCTCTTTTCAAAGAAGTCATCCAGAACATGTTAGAGAGCAACTTCCACTAGTGCTCTTGACCTCTTTCAGTAAAGATTTTCTTGGCTTCTAGTACAGCATAAAGTCTACATCAAATTCTGCTAGCTTTTGAAAAATGTTACTGGTGTTCCAACAGATCACAGATGGGTTTTTTTCCATGACCTCCCTCAAACAGATGTCACAAAAACTAGGAAGGCATGCTAGGAAAATATGCTTGCCTATTTTAGATGTTTCCCTAAGTAACTGCTTATTGTGCTGCTGAGACAGCACCCAGGGAGATTATATTTTTGTGTCCCATGGCTTCCAGTAGCCATGGAAGGCAATCAGTCAGCAAACTTGAGACAAGTGTCTGAAGTCACAAAATTCTCCTCTAACATACTAAGAAAGCATGCAGAAAGATGAAGATGTGAAAGAGAAGAAAGAAGGAGAGAGGGGAAAAAAGCAAATGCTTGCTAGTTGGCTAAATACTAGCTAGCTAGCTTCCTAGAGGTGACAGAGCCAAAATAACCAAACAAAAAATACACTTCTTTGCATCTCAAGTTTCTAAGCACTAACAGCTATGTAAGAACACCAACTTTCTCTCCTGACATCCTTGTGAAGACAGTGATCTAAATAGACACTGTCACGCTGACTCAGATTAGAAATCCATCTACTCCAGGATGTGCTGATAGTTCGGATTATTCAGATAGTTTACTATTATTTTATTATTCAGATTATTTTTATTCTTATTATTCAGATAGTTTTGATTCTTAAAAACTACAGAATGGCACTAAGTACCAGGTATCTTATCAACCCACTTATGATCCACTCACACTTACCTAAGCAGTTTGTGACCATTTGTTGTAGCAACTTCAGCAAGGCTTGTCAGGATTTTAAGGTACTGGCTTTCACTCTGCTGAGACAAATGTTCCAGGACTTGACGTAACTGACAGATTGAAACAAGAGAAATTGCAGAGTGTTGTGGAGCATCAGAGCAAGGTGGAATTTAGAATATTATCACCCAAGCATTGATATCTAGCAATATTAATGTACACCTGTATTGTCCAGCATCAAATTAATTAACCCCAATTAATGTTTCATTGTAATTTACACAGATTACTGGTCGACAGATGCACTAGGGGATAGAGAATACTACAGAAGGCTGTGAAGACTTGAGTGCTTAGCCATGTTTTATTAATTCATAAGAACAACTTACTTTCATCTGAAAAATGAGTGGGATGCACTTTCAATGTCTGACAGCTGTGCACTTTGAGGTCCACAATTCAGAATTTATCTTCCTCCCCAGCTCACTCCTGGGTTAGTTTATGTTATGATTACCCTCTTCCCAAAATTGTCCTTTTTCTTGCTAATACCATCACTTGTTTCACAAAGACTAGATGTTGAAAACATCCAGGCACTGCCCTGTCTTTCAACTCTTGTTCTGCACTTTTCTATAGCCTAGACTTTTTTTTTTCAGATAAACTAACTCACTCTTCAGTGGCACTGTTCTTCATTATTTCCTTCTGTAGCCTCATTTACTCCCTTCTCTCATGTTCAGAATGTTCAGTAATCCTTCTCACCTTCTGTAGAAAGATGGAATGAAAAGTAATCTCCTGAAGGTCATCCAGTCCAACTCTCTGTCCCAAGGCAGGAGTACTTTTATCTGTGATCCAAACTGGCTTGCCCAATTTGCCTGCCTGGTCTCCTACTCTGGAAGCCCTGCAGTTTTACTCTCAATTCCAATACTTAACTGTCCTTGACAATGTGAAAGATTTTCCTCAAGATTCATTTGAATTTGAGCTACAAATGGCTGAGGCAATATCCTTCTCCCTGCAGTCTGATGTTTCCAGTTTCTCAAGAACATGAGTCCTGACTTCTAACACACACACAGTGTCTTCATGTCATCAGTTTCAGATCATATGAACTGGTCAGTATCCAGTACTTGGGGCAGAACAGCTTAGACCTCACCAGAGAATATCTCACTTTAAATATGCTTCCATTTTGCAATGAAGCATAACTATACCAGGCACTATCCAACATAGTTTGCACCCCTGTCATTCAGATCTTGTTTTTACACACATCTCCACCATTACTCAAACAGATGAAACATTCCTTTTTCTCACTGTCTTCACTTCTACACTTTTCCAATTACCTATCTTTAGCAGTAATTTTTGTTCCATGGTTGCAGTTCTTTAACTTTCTCTTTTCTCTGAAATCATCTCCACCATCTCCCCATGCTCCAAACACACACTGAGAGAACTCTCACACTCTGACAATCCACTTTGCTACTTCGGAAAACCCAACCCTGTCTCAGAAATTTAAACACTTTCTATATAGACTTATATATCCTCAGTCTTGGTGGAAGTAATGGGATTACAGAGAACAATAAAAACTTCCAAAATCTAGCAAACCAAAGTCAGTGAAGTGGCAGCCAATACCTTTACTAAATTATTTATTATTATAAGGAGATTTTTTATTTTTTTTTTAATTTTACAGTCCTTAGAAATGTTTGCAGCTTTGTTCAGGCAAACAGTATATTAAAACCTCAAAGCTAGCTAGATTCTAAAGTGGAAAAAAGCACATTGTGCTTCCTTCCCCCTACACAATAATGAAATAAAAACTCTTTTCCTTGTTTTAGATTTTAGTTGTTGGTTTTTTTTAATTGTTATGGTGAGGAGTGCAATTATAGAGAAGAACCACTGAAAAAGGAATAAAATATTTTGCTTCATCTACAGCAACAACCAAATGGAATTGTGGCTGCAATCTTTTACACTCTAATTGTACACAGCAACTTCAAAGAGATGAATTAACATATTCTGAGTGTTCAAGTTAATTCTAGATGATTCAAGCTTGGAGATCTATCTCAGAATAGATATCAGATCTCCACAACACAGACAGATCAGTGAGTATAAAACACAAAATCCTGCATTACCATGTTTTCCCGGAGATCTTCATTCTGTGTCATCTGAATTATAGTCTGGAAGAGTCGAGGATGGTATTGTATTAAGACCTCACAAGTCTCCCCATAACCACCCTGAAATAGAATAGTTCAAAAATATTTTTAATTAAACATTAGAAATTATATTTCTATTATTATAGGCATTAAAACCTAATGCGGATTTTTTTTTTAATGATGAATGGACAAATCCAATCCTAAAATAAACAAATTCAATAATGTATCAATGTTACATATCAAAAAACTTTTGGGAGAAGATGGAATAAAATTTTTTCATTAGACCACCTCACATATATCTGCCTCCTTCCTTGGTTTTTGAAACACTCTTGTACTTAGAAAGCCAAAGTTACATTTGTACAACACTTCACTTAATTCACTGGAGGACAACCATCTTTCATGTGCCTTAAAAGAAGGTAACACTGATCAGATGACATTAGTTGGTGATAGAAATTCATAGACAGTGTTGTAACTCAATACCTGTACACAGAGATCCAGTGGAGTGATACCATTTTTATCTGGCAAATATTTGGCTCCTCTCATCAAAAGAATTTGTGCAGTGTCTCTCTGACCATGGCTATTCAAAAGAAAGGAAGAAAGAGTTAATGCAGCACTTATGCTCTACTGTGAGAGATAAATCTGACTTTATTGCACTCAATCAACATAAGCTAGTGGAAAAAAAAAAGGTAATTCTGGTACAAAACTAAGCAGAAGCACAGGGTGGAAGATGTACTAATTATATTCTTCTACCACCTTTCAAGGCCACTTCAGAAGCACAGAGCAAAATGAGTTATGGCCCATTTATCAAGTCAGAGTTACCCTCATCATTCAGAAATGATTCATCTTAGCCCAGCCTCATAAATATGTATGATGCACTTCCTGAAAGAAAAAAAAACAAACTATTTCTCAATTCATACCCTAATTTAATTCACAGAAAAAGTCCTTCAGAGTTCTGTGCTCACTCCTACCAGATTTGGGCAGGGGGGGGAATTTAATTGTGCATTAACAATCAAGTAAAACACTAAAAAGACTGGAGTTTTTTAATCTGTAAAACTTTTCCTGCATAAGAGTTCAATACATCACTCTTGGCTGTAATTTCTTTTAACCAGTACAGGTGAATGTTTTGCTTAGCCTTTAAATGTGAAGAGTGATGAGTTTTACTTTTCCATTCAGAGTCTATTTCACAGACCCATCTATAAATGAAGTTTTATTTCCTTTAGTTGAAAATTTCATAAACAACTACTCCAACAAGGCCATCACTGCCTAGAAAAAAAAATAAGGCCAAATATTATTTATAACTCTCAACACCCACAGAACATACTTTCCAAAACTCTTCCTTCTGATAAAAATGAGAAATTGCCCAGTTGTTGGCCTCATTAAAAACACTGAAAACTATCTGACTATACTGACAAGTGTCATACAGGAGTATCTAAAAGGTCAAAGACTGATACAAAAGACACTGCAATTAAGATTATGGATACAAGTTTCCCAATTAGTTTTAGATTGCAATCTAGTTTTCAGTGCACTCTTTACACACGTTTTGGTATTTGCTGTCCACACCAAGGCTGCCTGCACTAAAAGCTCAGTAAGGGCACAGAAAAGGAGCTTCACTGTCTTGAAACAGTTCCCAGCTGAGTGACCAGGGCTCCCACAGCATAATTCTTGGCAGCCCACCAGGTCAGTTCACTTCTCATTTTCTATTTATTAACATGGAATCATAGGTGAACTATTTAATCTGTAACCAAAGCATGAAGATTATAAAATTGTAAATGTTCTACTAAATATCAGAAATGCTCCAATAAAAACAGAAGGTCATTTATCATAAGAGATTAGTTTAAAAAAAAAAAACCTAAATAGTGAAGAAAACTGAAGTAATAAAAGCAACATTTCAGTTCAGCATCATACCTTTAAGGCATATATGCACATTTCATGTATACTGTAATACCATGTGTATTAAATAACAGTCAAACTTGCCTTGAAAAAGATCACATGCCTAGTATACTTAAAATAAGTTGGTGGATCTCATTGTTTCAGAAAAAAGTTCAGCAGTCATTGATTTATGCCTCTTTGCTAGAATACACAGTGTTTAACATGTCTGTTAGAAAGAGGTGCATTAAGCCTGTAGTACAAAGGCAAGTAATGTGGTGAAACACAAACTACATTTTAACATAAGGCAAGAATAAATACCAGTCAGCTTTTGTTTCCTAAGTTTTATATTTCCTAAAGATGTGCAGAAGGGAAAAAAAAAACAAAACACAAACACAACTATTTCAGGGCTACAAAGATCTCAGAGGCTGAAACAGCTCTGCTATGAGGACAGGCTGAAGGAGCTGGGGTTGTTCAGCCTGGACAAGAGAAGGCTCTGGGGAGACCTTAGAGCCACCTTGCAGTACCTGAAGGGACTACAGAAAGGCTGGAGAGGGGCTGTTTCCAAGGGCCTGGAGTAAAAGGATGAGGGGTAATGGGTTTAAATTAGAGTAAATGTAGATTGGATCTCAGGAAGAAGTTGTTTCCCTTGAGGGTGGTGGATCAGTGGAACAGGCTCCCCAGGGAGGTGGTTGAGGCC
>JANHGL010013045.1:0-49685 GCA_024611195.1 Ceyx melanurus | reverse complement strand
CGAGCAAAAGGTCTTCCCATTCCGCTTTGTGCTGCACACCCCCTCCTACGGTGAGCCGTGCGGGGCTGGGCTGGCATCTCTTGCCCTAGGGTGGGGCCTCGGCACTGCTCCGGTGTTGGGCACTGCTTTGCTCCATGATATTCATTCAGCGGCTCGTCTATTAAGGATCTATTAAGCTGCAATTGTCTGTGGATTCATAGTAATGTTACATGAAATAGAAATGTGTATTATATGTTCTTTTGAAATAAATTATGGAAACCTGTACTTTCATTTAGAAGACTATATGATAAGCATACATTATGTCACTTTGCTCTTTGACCAGTAAAGCAACACTTAACTGTCAGTGAGTAAACAGGGATGGTAGTCTGATAAATATAAATGTACTTGATCTTCTAAATGCCTAGAGGTTTAAGCTGTAAATTTTATTTGTCTCAAATTAGTGCAAAATTGGGCTTCTGACTCTTGAAGTTCCCTTTCCTGGCATTTTGGTGTGCTCATTCTATAGGAGTCTGCTGTGGGATGTTCTGTAGAAGCAGGTGTGTGTGTAAATTAATCATTTAATGCATCTTTTTATCATCCCATGGCTACTTATGCAGTTTGAAAGATAAAATGATGGTTATTAAGTAATTGGAAAAGTGTGTTTTCTATGTGTCCTGGGACTGTGGTTTATAAAGAAAATCCCTCACAAAGGAAATCTTTTTAATAATAACTTGCTAACCCTATTAGTAAATGTCATCGCAACAAGAAGGTCAGTTTCCCCCAGAGGATGATTTGCTTCCTCTTTCACCACTCTCATAATTAGCTTCCTTGTAAGTGTTTGCCACTGAGTAGTTGAGGGCAGGGCTATTAGTCAGGAGAAGCAGGTGCTGTGGTTTGCAAATGTTTGTTTCAAGGTTACAGCAGCACTGCCCATGGCTGCCTGGTCTTTTCTGGGACAGTTGTAGCCATGGTCTGAGAAATCTCCTCTCCTCTGGTTCCACACTTTCCGCTGCTACTGCTGCAAGAAATGACCTTTTTTTAGTGAAGTCTGAGTTTTCTGCTAGAGTGAAGACAGCAGGTTGTATAGACCAGATCTGAAATAAAGGTAAGTATTGGTTTTATTGGTGTGACCTGATTTTTTCTTCCTTTTTTTGCCTCTGGCTTAAGGTTGGTTTATAGCTGCTGTGGGTGTTGAACCCATAGATTTTGGCCAATCTGACAGCTCGCCAGAGGGCTTCTGCTGGTACTTTGGGAACATATGTAGCATTTCAGGCTGGAAAAGTATCTGTCCTAGAGGAGAAATCTGTTTTGCAGCGTGAACTAGCAGGAGAAAAATGGTCATTGCAGTGTGAAGCAGATGCTGTGAGGGGGCTGGGTTGCTTAGCTAGGGCCAGAGGAAAAGAATACCAAACTGCTCCTCTCCAGAGCCATGCAAGTCAGTTGTCTGTGACTTCACTTGTAGCACAGTCTTGATTTTAATATTAATCAAAATCTGCTCTGGAGAAGAGATGGATGAGAGCACAGCACAGAAAAGCAGCATAAACTCAGTTAAACCCTGGGCAGAATTTATGGAGCGATAGCTAGAGGTGCTGTGCAAAAAGCTCTTTGTGTCTGATCTCTTCTGAGTTTTTCACAGGAACATTTCAGAGGAACGGGCATCCATGCAGGACTCTCCCTTTGTCACTTGAATAAGTTGATATTTTATTGTGGTTATGGGTAAAATCATTATCTTGTTAAATTTAAGGGAAAAAACCCCACCATGTTGGAATAGATAGGAAAATTGTCTCCCTTCCTCAGCTGCATGGACAGCTGGCTTGGATGGCGGCTTCATCCAGTTCAGGGCTCAGTGTGGTCACCAATTTAAGACTGAAGAGCCAGGGTGATGCAAGTTTGTATGGTCTCAGCAATTGGCAAAGAAGCCTGCCCTGTTTGTCTTCTAGTTGTAACTCTTTTTTTCTTGAGATCCTGAGAGATGTTTTATAATCTGAGGGCATTTGAAGAGTTTAGTATAATGTGTATTTTATGCCTTGTCCTTTAATACCATGGTATTTTAATGAGCAGCCAGTGGTAATTAGTACTGTGACATTAGTTCTGGGTGAATATTTTGTAAACACTTGTCCTGCTGTGTGTGGGAAGGTTGTTCTTGGTCTCACTAGAAATACATCGACTCTGTTCCATTATTTTTAGAAGAAAAGACTTATTTTCTTTCAGCCTAACCCTTTTCTAAGATTGATCTTTTATTTCTAGTGTACAAACACATATATTTTGATAGTTAGAGGCTTTTTAATAAACTGTACCCAAAATGAGAATCCAAATCAGTGAGATTATATGTAGCAATAAGTAATTGTCCTCTGAATCTATTTAGGTGTCAACAAGCTGCCTATGAACTCTATTTATCACAATTAGGTGATTTATACATTGGTTGCTAGAAGCTGTCGCCATGAGAGTATCAAAGGTTGGTCTTGTTTGTATTGCACTTAGCAATACAAGTGTAGCAAGGACCTTCTCTGACAGCAGGGTACAAGAGCACTTCCTTTAAGCAGGAGGGAGTTGGTGGTCAGCAGTAGCTGCTGGAGAGTGCTAGACCATGGGCACTGAGTGCTGCAGGCAGGCTTGTGGATTTGAGGTGGATGGTCCCAACACTGTGGCTACTGTGCTGTGCTCTGTGGTAGTTGCATTATGGTGCATATGTTATGTCTTTGGGTATCTCTGGTTAAATATGAGTGATAATGGCTCTGTGCCTTTGCTTAACTTGGACTGATGCATCTCTGTGTATTTCAAAGGATTATGTTCAAAACCTTCATATCTAATAGGGAGTTAACCTAATGGTCTCCTCAATGTGTACCTTGCCCCATAAACAATATTTAGTACTCCTTCTTGCTACTGTTTCAAATTCACAGACATGTTAAGAATCTGGCACTGCAGTCTAAATTTACATAGGACATGGTGAGGTTTGTTTTAACTCTGTTGGGTCTGTGGGCTCACTTGAGACACCAGTCACAAGCCTTTACTGTGGGGGGAGACAAATATTCTGGAAAAGCAGAACAAGTCTGTAAGGTGCTGTAGGACAGTGCTCTCAGGGCAGCTGGGCTGAGGACAGAACTAACAAGTCTTTCAGATGTTTCTGTGCAGATCCCTGGATCACAGAGAAGATGCTGGGGTCTGAACCAAGGACAGAGCAAGACTTTAGTTACTAATACAGTTGTTTTTAAGCTGGGACACTTTGACAGTCTGATCACGGGTGTGGCTGACGTGTACAGCCTATAATACCACGGCTGGTACTGTTGTTTTCCTGATACTACAGATGAGAGCCTACAGCAGTAACAGTCCAAAGCTTGACTTTAGTAAATAGTATTTGCAGCAAAATGCAATTCTCCACTCAGAGACTGATTATTTTAATTGTGTTTACCTAATGAGAAATATATAGCATTTTGTAAGACAGCAAACAGTCGAATGCCAAGTGTCTTAGAGTAATGAGCCCTCTTTGGTTTTAATCTGGACAAATCAGAAAAAAGTATTTTGCTTCAGGTTGACCCAAAATGAAGATGTTGAGGAAGTTAATCAAATGTCTCACAAGAGTTTCAGATGGAAATGCAACAACATATTTAAATCTTCATATTATTTACCTGCAGATTAATTATTCTCTAAGCATGTCTTAACCAAGGATCTTTTACTTTGAAGTGTTTTAATTTGTGAGCCTTTTTTTTTTTTTTTGGTACCAAAATGCTTCAATAGATTAAGTAATTAAAACCTGCATTTTTAATAGAACTATTTAAAAGAAAATACATTGCTTCTTCATTGTCTCCAACTGGTTTGGTATCACACCTTGGTTTTTTTCTATCCTATTTTAATTCTAGCACCATTTAGACCAACATACACTTGGAAATCAAGCATATTGGTTTTCACAAACTGTTATAACTTCAGTGTTAAATTTCACCCTTCTCAAAAATACTCAGTTATCTACTCAAAGTATCAGTGGATTCAGGACTTTGTTGCATTTTTTAGGATAAAAAAAAATTAAACCTTGAAAAGAGTAGCACAACACATACATTTTGATTTTTAAAATGTAATATTTTTGAAAGGGCAGATAGGAGGGCAAACATCCATAGACTACATGAAAATGTTGATCACTGTGTGCCTGGCAGCTTGTAAATGCCAAGTACTTATTAGATGTTTATAAAATTATTTTCAGACACTTCAGCTGATGAGTAGCTTGCAAATTGAGCCTCTCATTTGAAAAATATGTGATGTATATCTGTGTAACTGCTATTCCTGCACTTTCAAAATCAGTGAGATGGGTTTCAAGACATCAGGATTCACTTGAGTCACTTGGGGTAGTCTAAAACAATTAGCAAAGCTTTCTAGTTTTACGCTCCCAGAAGTCCCCTGAGGAACTTTGTCTTTTCTTTGGATGAGGAGTATGTGTTGTCTGATGTGCCCCATCCCCTGCTCATGCTGCTGGGTGTTCCCTTTCCCAAGCCATCATTTTGCTCCTCGTATTCCAGCTGTAGCCAACTCTTCCACTGATTCTCTATTTCAATATTTCTTGTGTGGCCTTTAGTTGTTCTGTGGTGGCATTTTCCTTGGGAGTTTGGCTACTCTGTCCCTCTGAAGTACCAGAGAAAGAAGCATAAGCCATTTTCAAAGCCCCTAGAATGATGACAAATCTCTGAGAATCCTTCATGTTGTGTTTATGTATTTCAGAAGTTGGAGACTGAGCTGCTGTATAAATCTTTAATGTTATGTATATGCATGAAATTTTAAATTAGTGTTTAGTAACCTCATTGTAGAGGAGCATTGAGAAGAAATCCCACAGGAATGCAATACTCTTAAGTCTGGTTCCTCTGGTTCCTTATCTTTATTTTCTTAGAAATTAATTTGTCTGTGTTCGGCAACAAATATGCTTTAGGCCAAATAGCTGAGAGGAAGGCATTTGGCGTCTTGCTTTTGGGACGTGCATTCCACCAATAGCTATCTTTGTAGAAATGGCTTCTCTTTCAAGGGTTGAGCATCCCCAGGCCATGGTGTAATCAGCAGATGTTGCTGGGATAAGCAGCTCGGGCAATCGGGTTACTCTGTTTTGGTGACTGAGCCTGGAATTTCGTCCACCATATGTGTAAATGTAGACATAAATAAATAATATTGCTGACTTGGCAGTCTTTGGGCAATTTTAGTTTGTGTCCCATGACACCATCACTGTTTTCCAGGCTGGTCCCTATGTGCATTGAAAATATGGAGGGAAGGCTGATTGACCCCAGAATTCGGTAATGCTTTTGTCTAACCACCTGCTTCCCTCAGAAAGGATAAATGTCTTCAAGGAAAATACAGCACAGATCTCTGTGACCGTGCTCTGTATATCCTTGCAAAATAAACATGTTCCCCAGCCAGTAATTCTGAGCATAGAGATAGGCTTTCCCCCAGTAGGGAAATGATTGCAGCAATCAAACCCTTTGCTGCAAACTGGGGTCTCTGTGAGGTTTGTGGTTAATGGTGGTTTGCCTGGGATGCCTGGCACATGAGGCTGGGACTGAAACTCTTCTAGAGACAGCAGAGAAGGTAAGGAGAGGAAATCAGCACTCCATGGGAAAGTAAAGATTGGGTAATTGACATGTTACTTATTAAAAAAATAAATAAATGTGTGCTCAGTTGAAGTAAATACTCAGTACCTTGGATAGAAACTTCCTTTATGAATTGGATGTTGAAGTGGTTGTCCTATTTCAGTTTAATTAAGCAATTTTTATATAATTCAATGTATTATAAAATCTAGAAAGAAACATTATAAATTATCTACCTGAAAACACAGTGGTGAGTTTTATCTATTTAAGAAATGGCTTGTCTGCAGGCAAGCCTGCTTGTTGAATTGCGAGGTAGCCAAGCAGCAGGTCATTTACCAGAGGTCATTGATTGCTTAACACAGATTTTTCCACTGCCTGTTTTACTAAGGGACTGCTGATATCTTCAGGTCATTTGTCTGAATGGTGTGCTTTTTTGTTTGGTTTGGGTTTTTTTGCTGTTACATGTTGTAAGTAGGAAGCAATGTTATTCTCACTATTAGTGTAAACCTCACCCTAGCATTTATTTTTTATGTAAGAAGACTACATCTTCCTGAAAAACACATAGACCAGCAAGAACTAATTTTGCTGGAGGTGGAGGAATGTTGTAGTTCAGTCACCAGTGACTGTTCCTTTAAATCCCTGCAGCATAGTTTTGCTGCAGGTTTGTTCTGAGGTTGAATTGGCGCACAGAGCAGAATGCCTGAGCTCTTATGGAAGACTGTGCATGCCAATTTATTTTTAATAAATTTAGAGCCCTTTGCCACACAGCGGAGACCCACTGAATGATGTTTCTTGCCTCCCAAATGTTGTTTTCACTTTGCATGATACAGTATTTCTTGAATATCTGAAATGCCTACCTCTAGGCACATGGTGGGATAGGAGGCGCAGTGTGACAGCATGACTAATGTGCATCTACAATTAAAGTTCCTGAAGATTTATTTTTCTCATATGATAGTGCCAAGAGAATTAAAAGACTTTGATGTTGACAGTTACATTAATTACACTGCATCCAGTATCTTGTTCTTGGTAAATTAGATTTCCTGCGTTGGCCTGAGCAGAGGTGGAGTCTCCGTTTTTAACCTGATGTCTGTAATCTACTCAATACTTTTTCCACATACTGTATGTTGATCTACTGAGTATCAAATTTAAATTGGGGAATTTTTCTCATCTAGAGTACTTGCACACATAAATATATATATCTACCTATATGTATATATATATAGAGAGAGAATACTTTGTAACTGATTCTTAATGTATTTCTTTCTCTATGATAGTGGTACCTGGAGAATGAAGATTATTAAGACAATAGCATACAGGGGAAAAAAACTACAGCCAGGAACTTAATGAATAAATATAAATTAATGGATTTCTCATTGGAATTCAAAATGTATAACTTGCCTGTAATGGTATCCATGTACTTTCTATTGCTTTTACACCTGGCTTGCCATGTGCTACTGGGTGATGTCTCAGATTTCTCATTTAGATTTTCTGTTTCTCATTAGTCTTGACTCCCTGGGAAAGCTGGTAAATAAATTTAAATTAAATAAATTTAAAAGTTATCAACTGTTTACTTATTATGAAGTGGTTTTATGAGGTTTTAAGAAATGCCACAAATTCTGAAGAGGCATATCCCACCACTTGCTTGCTGGATTCAAGATGCAGTGAATCCAGCGTGTACAGTTGCAGGGGGCCTGGTTCATCTCCACCCTGCTGCTCTTGCAGCTGTTTGCAACTGTGCAAAACAAGTTCAAAATGCTGTCAAATCAAGAGAGAAGTGTTTATTCTTATTTGCATTAAGGCTGATTTACAGATCTGTTGTAGAAAGGATGTGCTTTAGAAAAGGAGTCAAGACACAATACTAGCACTTTCAGCCTCCTCCAGTGATGAGATGGTATTAAGTGACCTGAGTTTAAATGCTTTTTATGCTTACTTAACAAAAATGCAAGTGACAATGTAGTTCAGGGCAGTGGGGATTAGATTTACTATGCTTACTGCAGGTTGGAATATATTTAGGTAATTAATTAAAAAAGAAAAAACAAATTGAGTAAGTAGAAAGGCCATATTTTGATTGAAATATTTCTAATAAGCAAATTGAATTGACAGCTTGGATCAACTCATGCTGTTTCCCTCTCCTGCTGTGAAAAACCTTACTCAGATGATAAGAAAATTGTGCTTTCATGATAGAACACAACTAGTGACACAGAGGGAGACAGAGTTTAAACACATCCTGGATCTTCCTGTGATTTAGGCTCCCCTTTGAATTCACTGCAGTCCTGGCTCTCCTTTGAGTCCACTGCAGTGCTATAGGATTGTTTCTTTATCACACAGATAAATGTGCAGTATTAATTTTTTAGTTTCAAACTAAATTTTGTACTGCCAAGAAACCACCTTATTTCATAGCAAAGCAGCCTCTTTGTGATGGTTTCACACTGAGGTCCTGTGATTGATGCTATTATGTCATGTTATATACTGTATTCTGCTGTCAAATTTATTTTTGTTTTTGTCAACATTTTAATATGTCTAGGCAATTTTTTGAATAATTGCTGAAAATAAAAGAAGCTTTTGGGTGAGAAACATGGTGCCTGGTGGTTTGCAGAAATGGAAGGTGGCTAAAGTGTATTTATCACTTGGAAATTACAGATTCTGAGATGGTAAATCTTTGATTAATTCAGAAAATTGTTAGTTTTTTATTTAGAGTTCCAGATACGTCTCCAGTTTACTGTAACAGTGTCCTGGTTAATGAAAGGAGAGCAGCAGTCTTGGAACAAAAATTGCTCCTCCTGTATGATACGTCACCTCTGGCTATTTTTATATATGTGGTTCCCCATTTTTTTGTCCCCCAGGCTGGTAAATTTTGATAGTGAGGAAGAACATATATTGGAAAAAGTACCTGGAAGTGGCATAAATCTGACTTAAGCAAATTCCTTAAGTGCTGCCTGGATCTGTGTAATCAGTCAGGAAGGTTGTGGGAAACAGCTTTCACTTCATGCTTCTGACCTTACCTGGATGGTCAGGATTTCTCTTTGGCAGCACCAGATCTTAATGCTGGTATGTTAACAGCTAAGGGTCTCTTAATTCATGAAAGAGTAATGAATTATTTTGTGACCTGGCAGTTTTAGCACCTTCTTCCTTCATGACTTTTTTCTTCATGTATCTTTATTTAATGTAAAATAAATAAATAAAAATGCTCTGTATTCATTAGTTTCCCACAGTTACCCTTATGGCATTTGCATCATCTAATTTCAACAGCAATACCTGCACAGAAAGGTTTAATGGAAAATCTTAAATGCTATAGAGTGAATGTGTTTGACAGTGTAGCAGTACTGTTCACAAAGTCCTGGTTAGCATGAGAGCTTTAAGATCCAGATATTCAGTTATACTTGAATAGATGCAAAGAGTTTGCATAGGGTACATACAAAGGAGAAGCCTGTCTGAGTAGGGCATTGTCTTTTTCTTTTTGTTGAAAGTGACCATGCATGTCTCTAAAGATTAAATAAGTGGTTGGGAAGAAATTAGGGTCTGGTTTGGTTAGAGGCTGTTTTTGGAAATAGCTTTCAGAATTTCTTAGAGAACAAAATTTCATGAAACTGTAGCAAAAAAAGCAGCAATCAGGTGACAATTGGCACTGTGATGGTACCTAAAGTGGACTGCAGAGATAGGGTTTTTTGGGGTTAGTTCTGAGTTTCCAAGGGCAAGAAGCATTTTCAATTGCTTTCCTATGATTTTTTTACCATTCTGTAAGGCGCAGTGTGATGGAGCATGTGAGTCCTGTGAGTTTAAAACACAGCAGAAGACAGGCAAGAAAACCGTGCTGCTGTGGAGGAGAAAATATACCTTATTTGGCTTCTTTTAAGCTTTTCCAAGGGAATATTTTAATTATTTTCTATCATGAGCCCCAAATCATAGGACTTTGAAGATTTAGATTAGGAGGTCCCCTAACTTGCGCAGTGCTGTTCAAGCACCATCTGGAAACAGCAACATCTTTTCTTTCCAGTAACATCATTTATTCCAGGCAGTGCATCTTACTATTGAGAAACTACCCTTTGGTAACTGATACCTATTTACAGGTTTTGCAATTAAAAGTGACTTGAGCTAGTACTTAAAATATTATTGTGCCTGTATTGATCCTGCTTTTATTTTTTAAAAAATAAAAAGTTAGATGTGACCAGGTAATTTTATTCCCCCCACCAGGGACTGGACTCCCCCTTTGTACTTTTAGCCTCTTATACTCTGTCTGTGGGGGTGGCTGATTTTTTTAATTTCTGTCAGTAATGGTGTCCTGTCATACAAGTATATGCAGTGACTTCCAAGAGGTGAGAAAGTGAAATGAGGCAACATATTGCTATAAAGTTGGGCTATTGCCACTTCTATGCATAAAAGAAAAGATTCTGGAAATAAAGGCTAATGAGCTGTGCAAAGCAGTGAAAGACCTAAAAAATTGAAATAAATTTTAAATATCTGCACGGTAGTTTCTAGCCTGAGCCAAATCCTCATCTACTGTAGAGCAGACTAGGATCTTAAGAATGATTTAGCTAATTGATATGCATAGCTCATTAAGATGTAAGCTTTAACTGTAATGTGTGTTGTACTTCTTGTTGAATATTCTCTGAGTGCAGGTCATAGCAAAGTTGCAGGCTGATTTGTTGTTCAGAACAATTTAGTTGCTGCTTCATCATGCTAACTTGATCTCAGGAAAATCCCAGAAGCTGCAGGTTTCCTTCATAAGAAAGTGACTGCCCTCCTCTTGAGAGGGGGCCCTTCCTCCATTTGTAAGAGGCAACAATTGAATACTGAATTTAAAAAAAATAAAATTGTTGTTGTTTTAAAGAAAATTCTTGTAAGTTGATAATTTCTGAAAAGTCAGTCAGTAAGAAAGAACAAATTAAGATGATGTGTTTATGGCTTTCTTCCTAGTTTCTGTCCTTTTTTAAAGTGGAGAGAGAGGGGGTGAAAAACCCCCAAACCTTAAAAAGCAGCTTTCGGTGCTGTCCCTTACTTCAGTGCTGTCAAGCCTGCTCAGGAAAAGAAAGTTTCTAATCTGAAGGGAAAAAGAAATATCCCTTTTAGACGGACTCTTTCTTAGCAAGAGCTTATATTTGTAGTCTCATTCATTGACATTAAGAGGATTCTCCAAAGAAGGATGTGCTACATTTCAACTCAGTATTTGTCTGTTAGCTCATTCATAATAATGGATCATATACACTCACTGATTTAAACTTCATGTGTTCTGGGGCCAAGTAGTAGACTGACTGCTTTTTTGGATTCAGAAACTGCTTTGTATCCCAAGATGGATAAACACTGGTGCAAATCTTGGAGAGAATAGAATTTGAACTTGATTATTGTTCTGTTGCATTTTTAAAACAAGGCATGCTATTTTATCATCTTCAAATGTTGAGAGATCTTTTCAGGCACTTTCTTCAGTATGACAAGAAATCTTCCTAATCTAAAAATCAGGAAGGTATTACTTTTTTTGTTTTGTTTTCTTTTGTTTTTAAAGAGCAGTAACTTTCATACCCTGAAAACATTCTCAGTGGGGCAGCACTGAACTGGGCAGAAAGAGAAATCAGGACGCTTTTGTGCATGACCTACATTTCTTCCTTGGTCTTCACCTCTTTAGTCCTTCATTACAGTCAGAGGCCACAAGCAATGGAAAGCGCTTGAGAGTTGCAAAACATGTTGTGGAAACTTCTGGCCTTGTATTGATCCTGTACACATGGCCCTTCTGAGACCATATCTCTCCTTAGAGGGGATTAACTTCTCTCCTGGTTATCTTACTGGGATAGACCCCAAAGAAGGTCTGCCTTCATGTCCTCCTGGGGCAAACATGGGGGTGCCCAGAGCACAGCCTCCTGTCAATTCTCATCCTGAAATAGTCACTGGAAAACAGAGATCTCATCCTTCCCCACCCTTGGTACTTGAATGTGTGTTACATCTAGCTCTGAAATGGATAAAATAAGTTGAAATTAAGAATTTTTAGGTTTTCTGTACATGATGCCTGGTATTACTGTTGCATGCTGCTTAGCAACAGCCACAACATACTCTCACCTCTAGTATGTGTATATATATATATAGAGAGCAGAGGTGATGCTGTGGTAATCAGCAGTTCTTGGATTTAATTTTATTATCTGAAACTGTTTTGACCTATAATGTGCAGTAATCCAAGTGCTGTCTTCTCCTAGGCTTGCTCATCTGTAAAATGAGCAGCACTCATAGGAGTAACACCCATGTGCTTAATTAACAGTAGCAATAGCTAAAGATGCTTGAGCTGCCAACCTGCTTGTTACCATCTCTCTGTTGGACGCTCTCACACCAGCAGCACCAGAGGAATGTGCACCTGCATTTTGGTGCTTTGGTGTCCTGGCTCAGACTTCTGCTGAAGTCCCGCCGTGGGGGTCTCTCCTCCAGCAGGGGAGCTGAGTTTCCAGCAGGGTGGCAGAAGCTGCAGCAGCAGCAGTGGATTGAGTTATCGTCCTCGTGCTGGCACACGATAGTCCAGAGGATCTTCTCTACTCATGGGTTACAGCCTCAAATATGTGCAAAAAAAAAAAAATAAAAAAAAATCTCTTGAAGATGTGCTTGGTTTGGTTCATGGAAAGCTTTTTGGCTCAAGGGAACATCTACAATTACCCAGACAGTATGTCAACATATATCACATTATGTAATTTGGTTCACAGTTCAACCTTTTGAAAGAACATAATTTATTTGAAAAAGTTCTGGAAACAATTATTTATTTCTTTATTTTCCTTTGTAGAATAATCTACTTGGCTTTTAGCAGGCAACAGCTTCAGTCTATTTGGATTTGCTGGAGGAGTTTAAACTCTGAAAGCTTTATTAAAGTAGTAGCTTGTACTTAAGAAAACACATTTTTTATTTGTCTTGGTTTCAGTGACGTTAACGGAGAGCATCTGTTACAGGTCTAAGGGGCTGCCCTGACACTAAACCATGACTTTATTGCATATAATAAGAAAGCTGTACTATTGTTGATTTGTAACTAGTAGTGAGAAAACTCAGCAGAGTTCCCATCTCCTGTACTTTGCTGCCTCATTCTCAAATTGCCTAAACAGATCTGTTTGGGCCCCAATACTCTTCTGTTCTGTGAGAATTTAGCTACCACCCTGACAGTTTGCCTTAGGAGATGATTTTTTTTAAAAGTTGGTCCTCTAAAATTTGATTTGTTTAAACATAATGAGATTTAAAGTAGTTTTGTTTTACCCCCCAACCACAATAATTCAGAATTTTCATATAAAGAATGAAAGCTGCAACAGCTGCACAGTCTGATTACCTTAAGGGATAGGGTTTGTTGGTTTTTTTTGTTGGTTGGTTGGGTTTGTTTGTTGTTTTCGGTTTGTTGTTTGGTTGGGTTTTTCTTGTGTGTGTGTGGTTTTTGGTTTCTTTTTTTGTTGGGTTTCTTTCTGTTTCTGTTCACACATATACTTTTCCTCCTCTGCCTCCCCCTTCCCACCCTCCCCTCCCCCCAAAAAAAGCAGCAAATTGAACAACCCTGTGCTTAGGGTAGTGTCTGCTCACTAGTGTAAGAGGTTCTTTTTCCATTTATTTCCCTATGGTATTCCAGTCTTCCCAGGAGAGTGGTCATGGCACCAAGCCTTTCAATATTTCAAGGAGCATCTGGACAATGCTCTTAGTCTATGAGTTAGTTTTAGGTAGTCCTGTGAGGAGCAGGACTTTGACTTCATGATCCTTGAGTCCCTTCCAAGTTGAGATTTTCCATGAAATACAGATCTTATGGGCATGGCAAATATAGAGGCATTCTCCTTTAGCCCCTATGGTTCTGTTTGTTTGTTTGTTTGTTGTTGGGGTTTTTTTTGGATTTTTTTTTCCCCCAGGGGAGATTTGCTTTTTCTTCTAGTTGTCTCACTAGAAATAATCAAACTTGTGCACAGAATAATATGCAATTGCGGTTTCTCAGAGACAGAAGTTGAATAGTGAGACTTCTTGCTCTAGATGTGCATAATTTGTTATCCTTTTTTTACTTTATAGTTAATTAGACATTTGCCTCAGCTTCAACCTTTGGACAGATGCAGGGTGCTTATGCTAATGTGCTATGCCTTTTACTTTATTAGAGGGGTGGTGAGGGGAAATATTGGTCTTCCTATTGATTGCCTTTGTGCTCTTCTTTAGTTTCTGTTACTCCTTCAGGTGTGCACAAAAGGGTTCAGAAATGATAAAGCCACAATTTTCTCTAAATGGTATAAATTTTTGACTTCCTGCTGTAGCATATTGGAGATGTTAATAGAAAGATCCCTAATCAATGATGGTTGTTGCAATGAGTTTACTGCTAAATGGGTTTTAGTATTGTCAGAGGTGGCAGTTTGTCAATAGCCTGAAGTGTGAAAGAACAGGTAATCCTGAACCGTAGAAACAGCTACTGGTATGTACAAGCAATGGCTCAGTGCAGAATGCCTACCAGGTGGAGTTCATGTTGATATTATTCTACCAATTCTAAAGTAAAGAGTATGTAGTTCTGTTTGTAGTTGTATTTGGGAGTATAATTTTGCCTTTTGCATTCTGTGTCTAGTTACTACCAGGATGTTGAATTTGTGGTAGGAGTTTGGCATGGATACTGATAGTCACTATTTTTCCATAAAGGCAAAATCAAAGAAAATTTGCTGCAGTGAAATACCAACATTGTATATCAGTTGCAGAATATTGTATACATTTTTTTAAAAACCTTTAGTAACTCGAGCTTTACTTCACCAATGGACATAAACAGAAAAACTGTAGTTGGTTTGAAATGTAAGAAACAAGAAAGGAAGGACTATAATTAAGTAGCAGTTAGAGGACATTTTAATTCAGTGTTTTATCTTTGCATTATTTGAGCTTTCCTTCACTTCTTGTCAAAATGTGATAACATCATTTCAGTGGGGTTTGGTTTTTTTTTCAGGTTTGTATTGTCTCTCTGCTCATAAACCTTCTCATTAAACCAAAGTGTGAAGACACGTATGAGGAATTGTGCAGATTTGTTTGTGGATTGATGTTGACAGATTTTGCTACTTTAGAAAGCAAGAAAACATTGACTTTTTAGGACTGTTTAGGACTTGTGTTTGCCAAGTGCTAGAAGAAATCTCACTTTTCAGTACAGCCTTTCAGTTCAGACGTGAGAGAAGGCAGTTTGAGGTGTAACAGACTGAATAATGATGACTTGATTAGCTGACATGTCCTCACAGAAACTGCAGGTTGCCTAAGGTCTGGTTTTGCAAAGCACATAATTTAGTTCTTAATTTCAAACATATGTTTGAATCCATTATAGTTGAGCAAAATACCTCGCTTCCTACCTTCTGTTAAAAAGCTGCCTTGCTCTAACAGTGAAGGAAAAGACACCAAAACTGTCTAAATCACAGTGTACCTCCCAGCATGTGGTGGAGCATGTAGAATATCAGAAGTTGTGCCACACCAGTCATTAGGTCTCCAGTCCTCCAATCAGCATGCATGGTAAAAATAGTTTTGTGCTGCAAACTTCTGCTAGGACAGGTTCCCTGGGGACTCTGAAGCCTGCTGATAATCTAGTACAGCTTCATAAAAGCTGATGGGGCTTCCCCTTAGCCTGCTTATCTCTCATTGCTGCAGGTAGCTCTCTGTGTACCTTTGCTCTTCCCCAGAATGCTAGTGTGCAAGTTAGCCTGTGTCCAGTGAAAGGTCTGGGACTTCATTTGTTGCTGGAAGGGCAGAATCTGTTTGGTTACCTATCTCTCAACTGCTCACCTAAAACAATTTGCTTCTGCATTCTGTATTCCTTCCTGCAATTCATTGAAGGAAAGATAATAATGGCCATTCTTCACCATAGCTTAAGCAAGCTCAAATATAGGAATAAAAAGGAAGACCTGTGGTTGGTGTTGTTCATTCATTTTTTGAAGGGGGGTGGGGGTGTGTGTTTTGGTTTGGGGCTTTTTTTTGTGTTTTTGGTTGGAGTTGTTTTTTTTTGTTTGTGTTTATTTATTTATTTTTTAATAGAGTGAATATGCCATGCTGAACATAATTCCAGCATGTTCCTGTTGAATGCACACAGGAGCCTGAAGGAGCTAGTCTAAATCACTGCTTTAGCCTGCACATATGGATGATGGGTGGTGTAGCACAAGGGTATCAACAAGAATGAAACTTAGCTTTAAATAGGTGCAGCATGTGAGCCATTTTCCTCTCTTGCACTCTACGGGGTTCTGCTGCTTGTCTGGGCAGATACCCCTTTGATGCTGTTGGCTCTTTTGTCCTTTGGGTTCATTGGAAGCAGGAACTAATGTCCAGCCTGCGTTGTGACTGTGCATCTCAAGGTCTGACCCTGAATTCTCTTCCATGCCATTATGCTGGAGTTATTCATAGGGCTATGGGGGAGGTGGGCATCTGTGTCAGATCCAGATACACTGCAGCTGGAGGGCAGGGTCTAGCTCCATATTGTGTCTTTGTTTAGCTATGCAAGGGGACACAGCTTGGAGTGGAAGCAAGTGCAAGTACTGAGTTTCAATCTATTGTCTTTGGTAGAGGGGAGGATAAAACCCCAAACCCTCAAATTTTACTCTTGACTGAATCTTAATCTTTAAATTAGTAAGAATGTGAGATTTCCCATGCTACAATTTTAGAATAACTGTAATCATTTTAAGAAAACAAAGCCTAGGAACATTATGGTGTTGCATATAGAGTAAACTAGTGTTTGAAATGATGTGTTGTACATCTGCACATATCAAAAAAGGAGTTTAATTTCCTAATTTGTTTTGGACCTTGCCCTCCATTCCTTGTGTTCATCCCTATTTTATTTTCTTCCTTTTGTGTCTATAATGGCATGCATTATTAGAACTGGCAAGATGAGCACCTCCAGATGCATCCTAGAGGAACGCAGCCAATGCTGACTCTATTCCCATGTCAGACTGCATGCCAAGTCACTGAAGCTTGGTTGTCAAAATCTATTCCTTTTCTACACTGCTTCTAAACCTATCTTCTTACATAATATTTTTACATGGGTGACTGATGATAACCTCAAGAATTGCCCCATGCCTAAGAAGGTGTCTTTTAGTATGTTGAACCATCCTAGTTAAAAGTGGTATTTTGGAATAGTATGGTGTAGGAAACTTTCCTTACTCTTCTATCAGATTAAATGACTTGAGAGGTTTATAATTTGCCTTACTTCTACTGTTTTTTCTGTGTTTTGGGTGTCTGTTTGTATTTTGTTGTTGTTGTTTTTACTGTTGTGGGTTTTTTTTGTTGCTGGTTGGTTGGGTTGGTTTGACTATTTTGTTGTTTTTTGGATTGGGTTTGTTTTATGAGTTTGGTTTTTTTTATGCCCTTGAATAAAAAAAATTATGCTTATTTTACTAAACAATGCATTTTGTGTTGTGATTTGTTGCCACAAGAGAACAGCTCTTTTCTTTGGGGAAGAATACACTCATTTGACTTATTTTGCAGGTATCAAGCAACAGCATATCAACGTTGCTCCTTCTGAAGGATCTTTTCCTAATTGGAGATCTATACTATCACCAACACGGCCTTCCACAGAAACTAAGACTTCCTCTGTAGCTGATATTTCTATGGGACAGACTTTGGAAAATGCCAACTTGCTTCAGATGATAAAAACAACACTGACTGGCACACGTACCAGGACTTTGGATGAAACTCATCTGTTGCCCACCCTTTATCAAGGCAGTGGTAACAGTGCACCCCAGGAACCTGCTGAAGTTTCAGCTGAGTCACCTCTGAGGTCATCATCTCAAGATGCAGATGAAACAGCAGCTGTATCAGGTTTGCCTCAACTTGGTATGTTTGCCACATTGTCCACTACACCATCAGTGACACATTTGAGTACAGCTGTGCCATTCCAGCTAATATCATTAGAAACACCCTCCATTTCAAAAGAAAGCACATCAGGATCAGACATGCTTGCTGCTGTTTTATCACCATCATTGTCCTCATTGATAATTCAGTCATCTCATAGCATTAACTCTTCTAAACCAGCTCTACTGCCCATCAAAGTGCCTTTGTTTGCAGATCCTGAAGGTTTCTTCAACACAGATTCAGCCAGCTCGCAGGTTAGTGAAAGCAGAAATAGTCCTCTAAGTATGGTCAATGCAGTACAGTCCAGTACGGCAAATCAGAGAAGGGGTCCTGAGTTGTTTATGGGTACCTTGCCTTTCGGTCTCTTTGAAACAACAACAGTGAATTTCACTGAAATGGTGGGAACAGAGTCTCCTTCAGAAAGGACCTCTTTTTTCTCTGCATACTCTGATGTTCCTGTGTCAAAAATGTATCTGTCTTCCCTGACAGTAACTTCCAGAAGCCTATCACCATTTTCTAATGACAGAATGTATAATGTATCTTCTACTACAGTAGAACCAGTCAACCAGCCATTTAAGTCAGTGTTTACTGACAGAAGCAGTGATATCGCCTCTCTGCCATCACCAGGTTTTGAGAATAAAGCAGAGTTTCCTACATCAGTCTTCCAGCCTGTGAGTGCTCCACATCTAATACCCAAAATGAGTAATCCTCAGTCTTCCACAGCACTGACTAATTGCACTACAGGCTCTACCAGTGCATCTTTCATGTCACCAGTTTCTGAGAGCCTGGCTGAGGTCTTCATCTCAAAAGAGAGCACTTCTTTCCTTTCATTGCCAAAATTGCTTATTCCAGATGCAAAGCATGTGCACAATGCAGCGCTGCCACTACAAGCACTTGGAATTGAAACAGATTTTCTCTTCAGAAATGCAACATACTCCTCTTCAACCGAGACAAATGACACCTTTACTAAGACAGCACAGACAAACAGTCCTAGTGCAGCAGAATCTGATGAGGATACTTTGCAAATTCCTTTGACTGTTTCCTCACAGCACTCGCTGGTGGCATTGAATCGGACTTTTGCAGAAGAGCTGACTGATGGAGCTTATCAGATGAAGGGCATAATGAAGCAATTGTCAACAGCTGCTGCACATACTCTCTCAACTTCTGATGGCTTTCCTATGACAGGAACAGCTCAACAGCCTTTCACAAGAGAGGTGACAGCAAAGTTGTCCATTAACTTTAATGGTAATAGTGTCCTGCCTTATGGATCTCAGCTTTCCAGAGTTTCTCCAGATACTCAAACTAGTAAACTCCCCAAAGGATCAGAGACACTAGGCACTGTTTTACAAACAGCCATGATGAGTCCTGATCTAGCTGTAATGCTGTTAGTAACTAACAGTAAAGGCCTTTCAATACCTGAACCTGCTACTGCAAGTGCATCTGCTACTATATTTGTGAGTGCACTTCTCCCTCCTGGAGATGCAGAAGGTCCAGACGCAACTGCAAATGAAGACAGGAATATAAGAGTACCCAATATTGTGAGTCCACATACAGAATACTCACCTCCAAAAGCTTTAGATCATTTTACCTCTGATCAGACTTCACATTCAGTTTCTGGAAAGCCACTCGTGTCTGTTGTGCCTCCAGTGCAGGATATGCTGCCATCGCTTGTTTCCATGGCAACAGTGATAGACAGCCACGGCTCCAGCTTTTCTGGGATTTTGAATGCAGACTCTGAAAGCAATTTAGATCCTGTCAACTCTCATGAAGTCACAACTTCAGCTTCTACGTGGACTAATACAGCATTTCTGTCTTCAGCTGGCATTAGTATTCCTTCAGTAAAAACTTCAGTCAAAATGAAAGTAAGAGAAGTTACTTCAAGTACTTCTCCATTGGAAAGTGAATACCATCCACCATACTCAGTTGTTTCAAGTCTGCAAAAGAAAATTAATACCAATAAGCAGCCACTCTTCTCCACCCCTTCAGCAAACTATACATATGCAAACTCTGGTCAAAACATTTCAAACTCACCCTTTGCTGGAATGAAGTCGAATAGTTTTCCAGAATTTGATGTAGATGCATTTGCACTGAAAACATTTCCTGTTCAGTATTCATCCTTTGCTACCACTGTAACAGTTCCTGACCCCCTGCTAAAACAGCGTGGAGGCACAGCTGAAACTGTTGCTAATTACATTACTGTTGGAGACTTTAATATCAGTGTGCACTATGAAACACCTCTTCATTTACATATGCCTTCTGATAATGATGCAGGTGCTTTCCCTAGCTCTTCAGAATCACAAACTGGTGCTGGAAAGATGGCTTTACTGACAGGAACTTTAGGCACAGCACCAACGATGGCTTTTCAGCTCACTGACAACTTGACTTTTTCAGCCAGCAATGAAAACAGTGCCATGCACAGCATTCTGCCAACCCAGTCCCCCTCTCCTGTAACCAAGCCTTCTAGCTCAACACTCTTGCATAGCTTTATTATGGAAGATTACATCGGTTCTGGAAATATACCAGAATTTGCAGATAACCAGTTAGAGTCCTCTGGTTATTTGGTTATGGCTGATAAAAATCCAATTACGTTTAGTGTGGAGGAGTGGGACGCAAGTGCTACAAGTCATAGTCTAGTTCCCAGAAATATGTCTAATAAAGCTACCAAGGGCATCCCATTGCAAACCTCTACCACCAGTGCTCTGCAGTCAGTCATCATAACTTCTGTCCATGCATCACCAACCCAACTAACTTCTTTTTTTCCAACAACCAACTTTACCCATTCTGTCATTACAGTGTTATCTGGAGTATCTTCTGGTGCAATACCTACAGTAGGAACTTCAGAAGCAAAACCACTAACAAGAATATCATCTCCAGCTTCACCAGTGCCAGCTTCTTCCTTCTTTTCTCTAGGCACTGAAAACACACCTTTGCCATCTGTGATGGCTTTAAGCACACCAATAATGACGCTAACAAAAAACACCACTGCCACCAAATTGGCATCAGATCTAAGCTCAGTAGGAACACATCCAGATTTTCCTTTTGCAACAAGGAACACAACTGCATTACCTGTGAATGTGACAGCTATTCTTATAGCCCCTAAAAGCAGCACGGTCACAGCTTCCACACTCACACCCACAGCACATGTACCAAGGCAGATAGAAACAACAGTAGCTGACACCCAGATGTTCCCAAGCTCAGAAATCACCAAAACGCCAACCCCGTATCCACTGACAATTACAGCAGCTTTGACATCTATTACAGCATCAGCGAAAACAACTAGGCTTCCCTCTACTCCAGTGGAAAACATCTCTGCTCCTCCCGAAACCACGGCAGCAGCCGCTTTCGCTAACATGACAGCAGCTCCTCCCCTCGACTGCCGGCTCTCCGGGAACCTTATGGTTAAAACAGGTACGTGGAGTCACAGACCTTGCTGTAAGAATCTTGCTTGTATATGAGGGGCAACTGGTGATGAGTGGAAAGTAGGTTCGAGTGTCAAATAACATGGGTGCATTAGTGATTAAGCAAGGGACAAGGCTGTTGTGCTGACTAACCAGACAGGTAAATGCAGGCTTGTTGGAGAGCAATGGCATTGGCTTTATTGATTTTACATTGAATATATCAAATGAAATGGTGAGGTGCTCTGCAGTTTAGTGGGTTACTACAGGGATCACCTATGTGGAGGGATTAACCCCATATGGCATGTCAGTTTGGTCTCTGCTTTGCAGTAAGGAACTTGTGTCACCAAAGAGCAGGACAGTGCAGTAACCTGCTTCTGTCTTTGGCCCCATTTGTGTACAAGTGCCTAATTCTGTTTTATGTTGTTTGTTTTGGAACTGTTGTTTGTGCTGAGGAACATGGTTTAGTGATGACCTCGCAGTCCTGAGTTAATGGTTGGACTTGGTGATCTTGAAGGTCTCTTCCAAACAAAATAATGATATTATTCTATAAAATTATAAGTGAAAAAGGGAAAGCTAGTGATAATGTTAATAAAGTGTACAGACACTTCCTAAATGGAAAGTAACTGTAGCAGTGGAGTAACATATTTCCTTGTTTAACTCTGGCAATGAAGGGATGATGTACTCACCCTTTATGTGGACATAATACACAGGACCCTCCCCGTGCAGCACCAGTTCCCCTGGGAATGCTGTACCAGTCTGTCTGCAGACAAGCGACTGGCATTATACCTCACTCAGAATGGCAGTGTGGCAAAGACTTGTTGTTAAAGAAATTGTTAGACTGCTCTGGGAACAATGGGCTATTGCCATGGGATGAATGGAGAACTCAGGAATGCTGCTGAGCCCCTGCAGTTCTTGCTGCCTTTGGAGCTGCTGTGAAACGCAACTGCTTTTATGATCTCCACCGAGCTTGCCCAGTGTAAAACAATTTCTAAAAAGCAAACAGTAGCACAGTAATGTTTTAAGCCAACATGTGGCTTTTATTCCACAGTTCTGTTTCTGAACACAAGGAGGATGCTGATCAGCAATCCCTTCAAGGAGAGTGTGAAAAAAGGACTCAACAAAATGCTGAGACAAGCTTTCAATCAAAATGTCAGCGCTCAGGTAGGCCTGGCTTGCCTGCATGATCTCACCAAAACAGTTCTCCCACCCAGAGCATCTCAGATGGCTGCAGCTCCAGTGGTGTCCCTGGATGCAGGAAGCCTCTTGGAGGGAAACACCAAAGTTTTCTTATCGAAAGCAGGCATAGGAGGCACACATTCTGGCCTTTAAAACAATAAGGATTACGCCAAAGCCTTTACCACTTAAGCTGATTAAGTAGAAGGGAGAAATGCAAATTTATTTTCAGTACATTGTAGGAAATAACTACTGACGGAGCAGTTTGCTCTAGCTCAGGAATGACTCCAGTTCACAGTCAGTCAAGTACTGCTGTTTTCAGCCTGGATCAATTGCAAGAACAGAGCTGATAAATGGGGTGTCACTGCTGTCAGTCTACTCCCTAGATTGAAAACCCAGTACCTGCCAAGTGTAATTCAACAGGGATAAAAATCCTTGTCAGGGAGAAGGCATGTTTTGCTGAAGATAAGTGAGAGAGATGTGTTAATCACTTTGCAGCTCAGCTGCATAAACCTCTGCACTGTTGTAAGAGCAGGCTTGGGTAGATTGCTGGGGCACCCTTCTCTGCAGTGCAGGTTCCCATGAACTTAGGCAGGAGCTCAGTGCTGAGTCCAAGGCTGTTATGAGTTATACTCGCCAAACCACCAGGAAGGAATAAAGTAATTTTGCTGAAAATAGAGCGCATCAGTTTTCTTTTGTCCCTGTGGCTTGTTGCAGCAAGTTTGGATGATGTTGGTCAGTTTGAGAATTGTATATTCCCATCTCAGCCGCAGCAATAAAATCTGCCAGACTTATTCTCTCACCTTACTGTAAACCTAGGAGAAGATGCTTTTTTCTAACAGGAAAACAGCTAAAACTTAGTGTGGAGGAGCATGACACTAACAGATGCTGTAGGGTGTATAGGGGGTTAGAAACTAGAAACCCTGCAAGGGAGCTGTATTAAAGATGAGAAGTCCCATCAAACAGTGGTTGAACTGCAAAAAAAATAAAAAAAAATAAATAAATTTGTTTCCCTCTGTGTTTTAGATTGAAATCCTGGAGCAATCAAATAATTTATCTGTTGGTTACTACGTTACATGGGGCAGACTGGTTTTTATCCCAGCTGCTGTAATTGAAAGGCTTCTTGCATATGGCATTAGCAATGCCACAGCAGACATAAAGCAGCACGTACCTCATCTCCAGTCTGTGGCAGCCCTGGCCTTGCCATGGAAGCCCCTTCCTGCATACCAGTTCCAGTTGAAAACAGGTGAGTGAGGTCCTGCCTCCTGGTGCCCAGGGTCCTGTGTGTGTTAACTGTTCAGTGTGCGGGGACGATGCTCCTTGTCCCCTTTGCTGTCCTGTCTCAGCCCCTGCTCTCCAGAGCAGCACTGGGACAAGCTCTGCTTTGGTTTCAGCACGGTCAGGAAAGGCAGTACATACATCCCTTTCTTGTGGGGTTGGCACTGCTGTGAAATGAATTGGCATTACATTAGGGATGAGAGATGCCAATATGCTTGGCTAAGACTTGGTGTTTGATTAAAATGGACTTTAAACATCAGGTTGTACAATAACCTGTGCATGTCTTCTGAGGACTATCAGGTGAGAAACATGACTACATGATAATTCTGTATAATGCTCTGTCTGGACTCATTACATTTGACTTAGTTGCCAGCCATGTGACCCAGGGTCACCGTGTAACCCCTCTGTATTATAGCAAGCATCTGTGCAGAGCAGTTGCAGTGCAGCAGAACAATACAAACTGCAAGAGGGCAGAGAGTTCTGTAAAATGATGTATTCAACTGTAAAAAATTTCTTAGGTGTGTGCTTACATGTTTATATTAATATACTTATTGCAATTAACAAGTTAAATATGTTTTTCCTAGCACAGATAGAATGAAAATATTATGATTTATTATGTCTTGTAAGAGCAAATGACCTACAAGAGTTAAGAATATAAGGTGTTTTAGAATGAATTCACTTACTGCCTGTCTCTGAGTAACTATATGTACAGTGAACTGATCTGACCCTCTTATATATCATTGCAGAAACAATTTCCATTTGTTTTTGGGTAGTATCGGCTCTAGTCATGCAATTTCATTCTTACATTTTTTCTTAATTAAGGCTAGTTTAGTGCAGTGCTGGAATGACATAAACTGATCTTGTGGCATTATTTTCACCTGCTTAATTTGTAAATTGAGCATTTTGCTGTCAGGCATTACAGGAGTTATGCAACTAAGAATATTTTGTCCACATACAAATACAGTGTTCCTTTTCCAGAGCTGCAGTTTGTGGGTCAAACAGACAATATACAGTCATGCAAATTTGTTCAGACCATGGAGCAACGGTTACAGAGAGCATTTCAGGATGCTGAAAGAAAAGTCTTAAACACCAGCAACAACTTAACAGTTCAGGTACAGCTTTGCAACAGACATTGCCTGCTGCTAAAGGGTTATTCTTTGCTATGCTTTTATTTCAACATAATGCCTTTGAGAGCCACTCTGGAAGTAAGTTTATGCTTTCATTTGAAATAAGAATGTTTAATATATTGCAGGAAAACTTCTACATGTATAATCTGTATAAGACTATTATTGTTGTTTTTATTCAATTGAGTTCCACTATCTGCAGTTAAACCACTTAAGTGAAATTCAAATAAAAATATATAAAAATATGCGTAGAAATTTAGATTTTTACTAAATATGTTATTCTTACACATTAGCTCCTTTCAGTGAGGCTATTCTGGTGCAAGATACTGACATGTGGTAGCTGTTTTAAGATCTGAACTTACATAATATAAATATAAATAAATAAATAAATATATTTAGTGCATTCTAGTTCCATACCTGCAGACCCAAATTCACTATTAAGGGCTTAATTCTTTCAGATCTGTATAGTGGGCCAACCCCTTTATGCTCTGTGCCACATTTTAGGAGTAATTATCCTCTGGATGATATTATGACATGTATTTGACTTATCGTAAAACTCTTGTGTATGGACTTGTGCTCCTTTGAGTAGTTTGTATGTAGCTTTCCAGAATGAGAAACTTTGTTATCACAGCTCTGCTTAGTTACTTTGCTATAGTTTCTTGTGAGCTTGTGTCCAAATTAGAGGAGCTCAGAGAGCTGGAAAGTGCATGGCAAGGGATGATGTACTGTAGTAGGTAAAGTGATTATCAAGCTTTCAATAACTGGACCTGGGATGCTGAGGGGAAATTTGTGGTGGATAATTTGCTCACAGCAGAAGTAGAAGATCTCACAAAGCACATAAGTAATTTTGTAAAGAGCTCTAGAAGGTAGTAGTTGTGTTTTTTCTGGTTGTTGCCAACTTAGGAAGTGATAGGATGGAGATCTTGGAAGCAAGATATAACCTGGGAAGAGGCTCAAGGGTGTGATTTTTCTGAAATAATTCCAGTACCATGCAAAGGACTGAGTCAGTGCAACAGAAAATAGTATCAGGGTTTTAGATTAATTACAAACTGCAGAATGGTTCTCGAGCAGATGGAGCTGATTCAGAAAAGATGTTGCTGCAGTATAAGAGTAGAGGGAAAGGCAGCAAGATGTGTGGAAGTTGTTTCATGCCTTCTACTTAAGGAGTAAATGAAATTAACCATGGTACTGAAACCATGAGTGATGTAATTAATCAGGAGTGATCATCTGGAGTTTCCCATAACTACTCACATTCAAATAAAAAGAAGAATCCTTTCACACAGTGGGTAATAAGATCTTGAAGATGTCCAGATGTAACTGGAGAAAAAGTATGGAAGTTACAAA
This sequence comes from Ceyx melanurus, assembly GCA_024611195.1. Classification (NCBI taxonomy): domain Eukaryota; kingdom Metazoa; phylum Chordata; class Aves; order Coraciiformes; family Alcedinidae; genus Ceyx; species Ceyx melanurus. The sequence goes on along the minus strand of JANHGL010013045.1, from coordinate 24,059 downwards.
AAGCAGTTGGCCAAGAATGCTTGAGGATCTGATCCAGTACTCACTAAATGGAATTGGTCCTTAAATGCAGTCATTGGATTTCAGCTCAGGAAGAGACTGGCAGAGAGCTAAAGTGGAGAGGAGAGCAGATAATTGTATGGTGCTAGGGACAGAAGAGACATGATATTCCTTTATTTATTTTACATGGAAAAGGTGTAGGTCTTGATAACTGCACAAGGAAGCAGCAGAGAAGGCAAGACATTCAGGTCTGCCTCTTCCTTTACCTGGTAAAAACAGGGAATAGTATTTGCAGTCCTGATTGGACCTCTTCTGTCTGCTGAGGTCCTCCAGTAACTCTGCATGTGCTAAAGTAGGAATTAAAGTATCACACTAGTAAAGTTTTACACAATCATGTTGGGTGAGCTGTATGCAATCCAAGTTTAACATTTCTTCAGTTTGCATGGCTTTGGTTGGGACTTTTGTTTTTCACCTGAGCTGAACCACAACTACGCTTTCTTTACCTGTTTCAGATTTTGAACACGTCCAATGTCTCCCAAGCTGTCACTCTGTTTTATGTAGTGAACAATCAAAGCACAACTCTAAACGGCACTATTTCCAGCAACCTTCTTAATCAGCTGTCAGCTGAGCTGGTGGGTTTCTACCTAACCTACCCACCTCTCACCATTGCAGAATGTAAGTATGTGCTTCCCAGCACACAGCTTCTGAAGATCAGCCAGCACTGGGCTTTTGGTTTGCAAGCACCATAAGCTTTGTAGGTTTATTGTGGGTGGTTTTTCTGAGTTACAGTGTTTTCTTTGACCACTAGAAGATAATTAAGATAATACTTATATGCTGTCATAAATAATAAAAACACCTGTGCCAAGTTCCAAACAAAGTAAAATTGTAGTTTTGTATAAAAAAACCCCAAACCACATAATGTCCCCAGTTATTCTCCATTTCAGGAAATCTTAGCACAGCACATGAAATTAATCTTCAGCTTTACTTCAGTGGGAGACAGCCCCCAGTGCTTGCTCCAGTGGCAGAGCTAGGTAGTGTGTGTTCGGGTAGTGGGCGAGCTCTATCTCCATTTGAAAAATTGTTGGTGTATTTGCTGAACTTAATTCTCAGTTCAAAACATGATCTAAGCCTTTCAGCATCAATGATTTGCTTCTATTTCAGTTGTTATGAGGATTCAGTGACACAGGGAGCCAGAGGAAGTTCTGTGTCTAGGGAACCTGTGCGACATCTGACTCTGCATGATCTGAAATTAATAAATGGACATAGCATTTGATTATAGAGATCTCTGCTTAATCTGCTTGTTATACTTGGTGTGTGAAATTGAGCTCACTGTAGAGATGGGCTTATGGTGTTTCTCACAAAGGCAGTACAAGCATATACATAGTTGGGAGCTGTGAAAGCCATTTGTCACACAATGAGAGTCTCATGTGGTATAGCAGTTCTCTGCTGATATCTGCACATGATGAACTGACCTGATAAAGTCTTTAGCTAGCGCTCCTTTAACAACTAATGGCTTATATTTCATTTTGGAGTTCCTGCTTCTATTCCCAGCGCAGCAGGTATACTGCAAACTCATGAACTTCATGCGCCTGTGGTGTTTATGGCTTCAGACTGATGAAGTGTCTTGTGAAAATATTTACTTTGAAAAGTGTTATTCACGTGGCAGTGTAGTTGTTTCAGTTTATCAAACAAATATTGCAGCTGTTCTCAGTACGTTATTTCCCACTAGACTCCAGTGGCTCCTTCAGAGCTTTTGTAGTCTGTCATGGAAATGCACAGCTTGGGACACGCTGCAAGATCCCTCCTCAAAAGCCGTTACTGTGCTTAATCAGATTCTTTACAGTGTTTACTATCTCAAGCCACTTTGGAGTTTAAAAATCAAGGTAACTTGATAGCAGGTGTATCAACATGCAAGTCATGGATATTTTCTGAATGAAGTTCTGAGTATTCGTGCTTTCTGCATTGCATTAATCTATTGAAAAAATGCTGAACCATATAATGAATTAGAAGCATATTGAACTGTACAGCCTAATGCGCTATGGAGGTGACAAAGGTAACAAAAGGCATCAAAACTGCAAACATCAGTTTCTCACAGATGTAAACACATATGGTAGTAATACCTTAAATGGTGCAGAGTAAGAGCACTGTGCTCTCAGATGCATTCACAGACTCGTCTGTAATTTAGGTGGAACTTCACTCTGGTGGAATCTCATTTGGTTAATTTTAATATTTTAGGTTAAAACTGTGGTCTGAGTTAAGAAAGGATTAAATCACAGAATCACCATAGAATTTCATCCTATTTTCCCCAGGAGATTACTCACAGAGAGAAAGCAGCAGAAATGGGTATAACACAGGCACATGCATATTACCTGTCATTTTTACTAATGGGCAATCCTGGGCTTTGCCCCAGAGTGTACCAGCCAATATTTTGGCAACTGAAGATATATGTTGTACTTATAGGGCAGTGTTTGTACTGTTTACCCTGGATGTCCTTTTTCAGATGGAAGAGAAATTATAACCCAGAAAATTATGTCTCTAGATCTCCTCCTGGGCTATCAATTTTATTTATCTCTGTCTGGTTAAGTAGTTTTGGGATATCTAATGTGTAGGATGTTGGAACATTATGACATAATTTCAATTTTTATTTTTAAAGCTTTGGAGTATCCAAACCTTGATGTCTCAGAGTCAACTAGAGACTACTGGGTGATAACAGGTACTTTTAAACCTCCTTCCCTCTTCCATGCACTTCAGATAATAATTTTTAACACTCATTTATATAAATGCATTGGTGCAGTAATTTCACTCAAAAATATGAGGCTGTCAAATGAACTTTCTTGTTATATTCAATTGGACAAATATATTTACATTTACTCTGGGGCATAACTGTGATTTTTTTTAATCTTGAACAGACATGTCTCCTGCATCCAACACCTGCCTCTGAATTTATGCCACTTTGGTTTAAGCACTTCTGAGAGCAGCCTTATTTTTCACAGAAATAGGCTTGCTATCTTTTTCTTTCTTTCTCTTCTTCCCCCTGGGACTTAGATTTAAATCTGAAATTAAAAGAGGCCTGTAGACATAGCCCAGGAAGAAAGGTGATCCATTAAACTGAGGAGGTTTGTTATGATTTGTGAACTGTGTGAGTCTGGGAAATTTTGCACCTTTCACCTGAAGCATTAAGCACATAATTGGTGGAAAAGAAGGTGCAGAGAACACTATTAGGCTTCAAAATACTTGTTTTACCACAGTTGTTTCACTGGTATTGTGTTCTCATTTGCAATCATTTTGACTTTAGAAGTGATAACTTGGCAAGAGAGAGACCCTTTTCCCCAGACACTTTTAAGTGAATAGATACCAAAGACTTTCTAATTGGCGTGTCTGTACCTGGAATTGTTTAATGCTCAGGAGAGCAAAAAGAAAAGGAGCCTGACAGGAAACAGATTAAATTCTACGCTCTGCTTCCAAAAGCCAATGTCATTTGATACTTGTGATATCTATTCAAAGTTTTGAGATAAAAAATAAGTTTATGCAGAGATTATGACCTTCTGAAGGGAATGGTTCAGTTCCTTCCCATCTGGACCCTGTGAACCCTATACTCAGTTTCTTGCCTCCATGTACTACTGCAATGGAGTTTTATTACTATTACAATGGAAACACTGTTAAAAAAAAAAAAAAAAAAGATTGCCCCAAAAGATTTTAGGAATAGTATTGAAAAATCATACATATGTATGAACCAAATTAGCATGCCAGATCACTTTTTTGAACTTCATGTAAATTCAGTCTTTTACATTTTGCATTCATTTATACTTAGGAAATGTTTATTCAGTTTTCAGTGCTCTCAAACATATTTTGTTTCAAACGCATATAAAATCCTAACTTTGAAAACTGCTGGATGAAAAACTGTGGATTAGTAAACAGGAGCACCTGGTGAAAAGCATAAAACCAGGCAGCTCTCAAATAGATTTTAACTTTTCACATTGATGACCATAGATCAGGTGCTTCCTGGAGCCATTTAGGTAAACTGAAGGCCTAAGAAAGTTTGGAAGGATTTTCTTCTCTGTACTGTTGTCATGAGAAGAACTGTGTAGGGGCTGAAACAGAAGCACGTTACATCTCCATCAGGATTTATTGAGGAGGTGTAACAGTGCCCAGCTCTTTTTCTCCTAAACTAGTTAGTAATCTCTGTCCCAAAGTGCTCTGCAGACCACATGCTATTTTGTCTTATAATGTAAGATGTGCTATATGTGATTTTCTGTGTTCCCACAGTTATTCAAGGGGTTGATATTGCATTACTGGGACTGAACAACCAGAGCTTTGCAAGGTTAATGGAGCAGCGTTTGGCACCACTGTTTATGATGTCCCATCAGCAAGGAAGACGATTCAAACGTGCCACTACTGTGGGCAGCTACACTGTGCAGGTGGTCAAAAAAGGCCTTTGTTTGCATGTGTCCTGCCTCATTTTGTGTAAAAAATATATATATTTTTTGAGATTGGTTGAGATTTCCTGTCTTTTTTTTCATTAATATCAAAGCAGCAAGTGGCATGAATGCATGGCATTATAAGGGTTTTGTTTTTGGTTTTTTTTCCGTAATCAGCGATGTTTGCATGCCTCTCATCTTCTAGAAATCATCATTAGTTAATCAGTTCTAATATTTTATCTTCAGTTACTATGAGGATTGGTACAAAGTACATATTTTAGTGTGGTTTTGTACTCAGTGTAATTAAGAGTTACAAGGTTTTGTTTATTAAAAAAACCCAACAACGTTTCCTAGGTATTCTTTTCCTAGGTGATTCAATAAAACCAGAACTTCTTTTTGTTGAAGAGTATGAATCTGTCTTTATATGGGGTTAGTCATCAAATCATGTGGCCACATCACATTTTGATGTCTCTAATTTGACATTAGAGATTTCAGTTCTGAGTAATTTATTAATCCTCTCTCTTTTTTTTTAAGAAACATTTCCCATTCGGTATTTTGAAATGATTGTATTTTGTTTTCTCATTAATTTGGGAAACTAATGCTAATTGTAGGGGTTTCAGATGATCTGTCTTCAAAAGTTGCATGACAAGTTACTGCTTTATTTTTAATTACATGATGTTTTTATATCTCACAACAAACAATTTGAAAAACAGATCACTATTTTTCTTATTTGTCCACAATTCTGTTTCTTCATTAGAAGAATTTAAAAGGAACATGTTTTTTCCTTGCTGAAAGTGTTGAACCTTTGTAAATTTTTCCATGAAAACATGACATGTTTTAGACCATAGCATAATGGAGAAGAATCACGAAAGTCCTTTTTCCTCTTATCATTAGAGGTGTTTGACACTTCCTCTATTTTCAGGTAAGATAGAGGTGCAATGTAAAAATTCTGTTATGCTGCAGAGTAAAATGTAAAAAGCATGATTCTCTTCATTGTAAGCCTGGAATGAAAAATGAGTACAGTAGCAAAATGCAAAGGATTTTTTCCACTGCAATATGCCAGTAAAGTATAATTTTCAATAATAGGACAAATTTTTAAGAATTCCCTCTTTACAGAGGACTGCAGTGTCAAAGCATTTGATCCTTTCCTCCTTCTTGCTGTGTGCTTGTCTTAGTATAAGCTTTTACCTTTATGATGTTTAAAATTTTTGAAGTCCTCACTAATCTTAATGTCCTAGGCTATGAGGGGGAGCAGCTCTGATCCAGTGGGGATAATTACATGGGGCTTATATGAGGTCTTAAAGCAGTTCCTTGTGTGCACTGTCTTCAAGTACTTCTTAGGAGGTTCTGAGATAGTATACTGCAAACATGGTTTATTTATCTTTCTTTTATTTAATTTTTTTTCTTTCTTTCTGAAAGATGGTAAAAATCCAGCGTATTCCAGGACCCAAGGAGCCAGCTGAACTGACATACTATACTTTGTACAATGGGAAGCCTTTGCTGGGTACTGCAGCTGCCAAAATTCTGAGCACAGTTGACTCCCAGCGGATGGCCTTGACACTAGGTTATGTTATTCAAGTTCAAGCTGATCGTAAGAATTCTTTTTAAAAATTCTCTGGTTTAGTTTTATATCTATTTATTTTTCCTTTTTTAAAAAATAATTACATGTATTACAATAATGTTAATTACATGTAATTATTTCATGTAATTACATAAAATGTAATTATTACATATAATGGTGATAGGAAAAGACCACTGTAATAAGTAATTGATGTAATTGACCTAGAAGACTGTATTTCCAGAGAATGCACTATATACTGTACCTGAACCTTGATTTGGACATGGTCTTTTACTGACTTTAATTGGACTGAAACTGGGTTCTCCATTCCTGCTTCAATGAATACTCGCATAAATTCTAAATTACTTGGTTTTCCATGAGAATATTTCTTAAATGTAATTTTTACTGAAGCAGTTATAGAAAATACATAGTTGTTTCCCAGCTCTTTGAGCAGCTTTGTGATTTATATGGATACTTAGGTAATTATGACATCTGCTGCTCATCATCTAACTTTGTACTTCCATGGTCTGATAAGGCAGCCTTGTTTATCTGTAGATTTTCATGCAAGTTAATTATGCACAGAATACTGAAATTGAAATTATGACTCCAGGTAAGTAAGATTCTGAATTCTAGGCAATTCTGCTCAGACAGGGAGATTGGACCAGATGATCCTTTGAGGTCCCTTCCATTCCCTAACATACTGTCATATTGTGAAGCTAGAGTATATGAAATATAGGAGGCAGTAATACCTTTATATTTTATTATGGAAAAAAACCCCACATTTCTTTGATTTTGGCCATAATAGTTGTAGTCTGTCTTTGCATTCCCCAAGAAAATATTTTGTGTACACTTAATTTCTTTACTCATTATAGTTTCTATTATAGCAGAATGAAACAGTTGTGTATCAAAATGTGGTAAAAAAAAAAGAAAAAAAAAAAGACATCTACCCTCAGGAGCTCATAGTCTGGTTAGACAAGACATCATAATAATAAGAAAAAAATATATAATCATTTTATAAGTGAGGGACTGACATAACAAGATGAAAGGTTTGGTTCAAAATTCATTGAAGCCTTATCGAGTTAAACGAACCTCGGATTGGCTTACTCAAGGTTACATTGGAAGTTGGTAACTGAATTTAAAGTGGAAACCAAGATTCCTAGATATGTATTATTAGCCATAAGGTCATTGTTTCTTCTGTGTTCCCTAGAATAAATAATTTTTCAACAATTGTTTGCTGCTCCCATAACAGGAATCTATAATTCAAGTTACTGTTATCTGATAAAATTCAGATTCAGTTTCTTTACCCACAGCCCTTTCATCCCCAAACTAAATGTCAGAGCCAATAATTTAGAATTATGCAAGTCCCTTTGAAAAGTGAACCTTGAAAGGCTTCATACAGCCTGGCTTTTGGGGCAGTCTTTAATCATGTGGTCACTGTTACGCTGTGTGCAAGATATGTACCTAATGGTGCTGTCCCTACATCACCCAACAAACATTGGCTTGGTAAAAAGTTGTAGACCCACAATAAAATAAAACTCAAGCTTCAGACAGGCTTTCATAACTGCTGCTAAATGAGATGGTATGCATTTGAAGTCTGATCCTGAAAGATGCTGAATGCCTCTGACAGCTAATAAGCTCAATGACATTTGAAAGCACTAGTCCCCTAGGATATGGGAAAGGCTGCTTTATACTGGTATTCTCACAATTGCTTGTCCACACCAGCACCCCATAACATAGGAAAATAAATAGATCTAGCATGGTGAACTTCACAAAATATTTCAATAAAATAAAATTCAGCATCATAAGGAGATTATCTGGTGTTTTTCCAGAAAGAAATTAAATGAGAGAGATGGGGTTGTGCCACAGGAGGATCTCTTATGTGTGTACAACTTGAAGGCTCATACCAAGAGACTTCATTCTGATAAAACAGAATCTAAAACATTTTATCACTACATTTCTGAACTGTACCTGATGCCATTTTTAACATATCTACAAATAGCTCTTTCCAACCTCATCATTTCCCCAGTTTGAGAAACGATGGATTTGTTTGGACCTTAATTATGATAAAGTATGTCTAGAGCACAAGAGAAGCACTTTCTTATTATCCTATTGTTATAATTAATAACTAATAGTGTGCTTAGCTTCATTGTTTTTGAAAAAGCTCTGCCTGTTTACTCTTTCTCAGTAAGTTTTTTAATACCAGGTATGGACTTCATGTGTATACTTTTAACACATACATGCTACCTTATTATAAGCTCTCTTTCTGTTTGAAAAATAATTAAGGATATATTACTTGCTTTTTTTAGTTGTTATTTATATTGTAAATGAACCATTGGAATGATACCTCATATAGCATCTAATTTGACTTGGGAGTTGATTGCTGCTTTTGCAGCTGGCTGTAAATAAGAGAAGAAAGCCTGAGGGATTTGTGAATAGAACAGTGTTGCTGATACTTTATCTTTTTTTTTTAAGTCAAGGAATGCAAGGGTATAGCTAGATCATGAGCAATCCTTTTATACTAATAATGTGGCAACAGCTAAAGCTATGTTGGAAGCAATTTAATTCTTGCTTTAGCACCAAGAAACTTACCACTGTTGGTTTGCAATTTTCTACAGCTGTGGTGAAGAATCCCCCAAACAACCTGTGGATCATTGCTGCAGTTCTGGCTCCCATTGCTGTGGTTACAGTTATCATCATCATCATCACAGCAGTTCTGTGCAGAAAGAACAAGAATGACTTCAAACCAGACACCATGATGAACCTGCCTCAGAGAGCTAAAGTGAGTGACCCATCTCTAGATCCAAGATGTTCATGTGCTTTTTGAGGTTTTAACTGTTTCTCTGCTAGATGTAAGTGAAACATCTTCTCTGTTCTTGATACCACTGGTCACAGCAATTACCCTTCTGTTTTATTTGGGACTCAGCAGTTTCCATCTCAGCTTGTCCCTTGCCACATAGGGCACAGTGACATTGTGCAGTCGTGGTGTAAGGTGCTGAGCCATTAGGGCTGAGTAGTTTTACTTGGGGCAGTTGCTTCTTCAGGAAAGTTGAATTTTTTTTTTTTTTTTCAGAAAATTTCTGCCATTGCTATTTTTCTTTTAGATGTTTTGAAATTCCTGATTTATTTGTGGCTATTGTTCATTGGGTTCAAGCAATTATATTTTCCTTAAAGATACTAAACTATATCAATTGCAAGATGTATTCCAAATCAAATGTGTTTCCAGTTTGATTAACAGAAAAATGTCACAGAATACTGATTTGGCTCCATAGTGGAAAAGGTTTACTTTCTCAATGCTGCCATTAAATGGCAAACAGAACCACTCAGAGGGAGGAGTTTTTACCCTACAGAGGCTGTACGTTTCTTTGCTCTGTTAGCTGGTTTTGTTTCTCCATTGGCAAGGGATTGAAATGATAATTTTTTTTCTTTGGTTTCTTGATGCAGCAGGATTATTGTGATTTCAGCTCTGTTGCTTCTGCTGAAAAATGTAGATTGGAGGGAGAATTGAAGGAAGGCATGATACATGTGACAGTTTGTTTCCCTCATCTTAGGTTAGCTTCAGATGGGTGCAGCTGGTGACAGTTGGAAAAAGACATTTCTATCAAAAATGATGCAAAAAAGACATTTCCATTTTGGTTCCAGTACAGACATATATTCATCCAGTGTTATCAATCTAGTGTTAATACTAGATTTGCAAATGTGAAACATGCAATATCACAAACACAAAAATTAATACCACTGCAGTGATATCATATAATGTCCTGCTGAAACCTCTAACGTATAAATAATGTTTTCTTGGGGGCTGTTGCAAATAGTGTGCATCACTTCAGTCTGATGTATAATCTTAGTCCCAGCTAAAGAACAACATGAGACTAAATTTGTACATTGTTTTGAGCTGGCCATCATTATGGGGTGCTTTACAACTGCAAAAAAGTTGCTATTTAAAAAACCCCACACTGCTGGTTGAAGTTACAGTACACAAAAATGTTTAAAATTTAATATATGGTGGTCATTCCAAAAAGAGAGAGCTGAATTTTTACTTTTCCTGAGAAATCAGATTTAATTGTAAGATACATGGTCAGGTTAAAACCTGTCCAGTCAGATTACATTTGGATCAGTAGTCAATGTTATGCAGACAAAACAATTGATGCTGAGTTCCACCATCCACACTACACTCATAGCAGGAGATTTTTTTTTCTGCAGACTTGCTCACATTTGCAGTCAGAGTGAAGGAGGTCCACCACTTCTAGGGTGCATTTCCACTTTTTGGTGTATTTTGAAGCACCATACATTTTAATTTGTTATATGAAAAGTGATGCATTTCAAAATGAAAGTTAAATTGCTTCCCATTTAGTTTCACAATGGTAGTTCCAACAGAAAGGTTCAGCCATATCTAGTTTAGAGTACACACTAGTGTACGGACTGTGGAAGATAAATTCTGCAGTGGGACTGGGAATGGACTGGTCTTGTCATTCCTGCTTTCAGCATCTTTACTTAAAATAAGGCTAAGAAATGTATTTTGGGAAGATAATGACATAATTTTGAGAAGAACAGTTCTAGTTTTAATTCCAGTGTTGGGCACATCGGGCATATCAGTAATTACCTGAACTGTAATTGCTATTTTTCACACAGTTTGACAATACAAATAGCTGGTGAACACATATCAATATCACATTTTAAATTGATAGATTATATTTCATGGCTTAGAAAAGTGCCTGAGACCGCTTGATGAATGCTGAATCTGTTCTGTAACTGGAGTCACAGCAGAGTGATTTTTAGTTTAAGAAACAGCTTTAGTATTTTGTTTCTGGGTGTCTGAGATTTTCTGTTGAATCACTGGAGCAATTTTTTGCTTCTGAATATCCAGCAAACTGTATAGAGAGGATAGGAGGATATTATGGGATACCCACAACCTTGGATATCAGCTGGTTTTGTTTACAGTGGTGCCATCTTATGTGTTTGGATTCCAAAAGTCCTGTACCAAGGGGACGGGCAGCACGGAGCTGCCTGTTCATCGCTGCAGTCCTGCTGCTGCTGGGAGCAGCAGAGGCTGCAGGTCCTCGCAGAGCAGAGCTGCCTGCCACGTCTTTCCAGAAGCTCTGTCCCATGCCAGCAGGATGGGATGCACAGACAGCACCGAGGGGTAATGAAACATTCAGCCTTAACTATCCTTCTCTAGCTGGGGGACGTGATGTAGCAGAACAGCAGGACTGCTGCCTGTGCCTGGTAATTAAAGAATGACTTTTTTTGTTGCAACAGACTGAAGCTAAGTAAATGAAGTATAAGATATGACCTCTCAGGGGTAGTGTATTTTATAGTATCTTAGGAATTGTGTTGCTGTTCTGAATTACCTTAGCAGTCAGGGACATCTGGACTAACTTGCAGGGAAAAGGTATGGTTACTGTTGTTTTTCAGTTGTCTCTTCAGATGTAAAATTAAAAGAACTATAAATTCAAATCAGTGACATTTCTGATGGGTATTACTTTTAATGTGTTTTGGGGTTGTTTGTTTGGGTTTTTTTTGCTTTTGTTTTTTTTTTTTGAATGCTGTATTATTTTGAGCAACTGTTTTTATTTTGAGGTTTTGGATAGGAGTTAGCTTTTGCCTCCCTTGCTTTCTAATTCACAACATGTTTTTTCAAGGCTGTAATCTGATTTGTCACCTTTCCTTTCTTTTAGAGCATGAAAGAATAAGCTGGCAGGTAAACGGAGATAAGATCTGCAGTCTAAGACCTGCAAGCACAAGAAATACTGCAGGCCATGGGAAAACAACCACTATCAGTTTGATAAAGGGCAGGGAAAAAAATATCAGCGAAACTGTTTGTGTACCTGAATATACATGTAGAAGGGAAGGGCTGATCAGACTTTTTTTCCCTTTCAATTTATTTATTAGTATCAGTGTCTTTCATGATGATTACAATGAAAATAATCCCAGAAATAACTCCCTATATTCAATCTGCCTTTTACAAAACAATGTAATTTAATGGTCTCATAATTCAAAAACAATATTCAAATCCCAGCCCAGGGCTTTCTCAGTATTTTGGCTGTATTGAACATCTATGCTTGCAGTGCTTCAGCAGAGCCTGATCATGATTTAGTCTTGCCAGTTCCCTTCAGGGTTGGTGAAGCCATCTGCTCCTGTGGGCTTTTACAGAGCAGGGTTCCAAGATCAAATTTTATTTAACGCAATATGTCCACTGGTGAGGATGGCTTTTTCAGCTCTTCCTTTATTGCAGTTTGTTACTAGACATGGTGGTAAGTAAAACTCAGAATAATATAATCCTTCATGTTCTTCCTTTGGCAGATCTGAGCTGGGACTCTGAAGAGTTCTTTAGTAATTCTCATGTTCTGCTGCTTGTGGTTTATTTTTGTTTAGCTTCATAATTTTAAAAAAATTTTTATTTAATAAGGTATGATGTATAAGTTGCAACTTCTAACCTTTCAAAGGTATAGAGGGAGAAATAACTGTTTTAATCAGCTTTTGTCTTACCTTTTTTTGCAGAATATCTAGGAGAATCTTGACTAACCCTTAATAGACAAACTAAGGTTGAAAAACATGTTTCATTAGAAACGTTGCTATCTAGGATGTTGTGCACCAGTTCTTCCTAGCTGTCCTTCACTCGGCTTCTGTTTCCCCTTTCTCCATTTTTTCCCCTTGCTTAGTTTCCTCCCTTCATAGCTAATTTGGTGGCTGCTTTTGTGGTACCCTGACTTCAGAGAGGGGAGAGCTGAAGGCTCCATCAGGGGTGATATTGTCAGGACTTGCCATGGGGTGGTGATGGTGAATTGGTATGTCGCAAGTTCCATTGTGGTAGTGTGTGGAGATGTCTTCTCTCCCAAAGGAGCATTAGCCCAGTTAATGTACTGGAGTTCTTATCAGAGGAATACTAAGTCCATGGACACATAAGAAATCTTCAGCCTCAGTTCAAACAGGAGATTGGGAAGGCAATGCAGACTTCTTTAAACAAGAAGCTTTTGTTTGTTTGTTTAAAAATAAAATGAAAACAGACCCATTATTTTTTTCAGACAGATTGCCTATGAATTTATCTGTATTTATAGCTATAGCCCAGATTTGCTATGGGACAGAACAATAAACCAATGTTTTTGTCAGTGCTTATCCTTTTTATGCGCCATCAGCAAATTTTTTTCTTTTTTTTTATTATCCAGCTGATCTCTTTCTGGAACTAAAATATTCAATGACAACATGGCAGAAACCTGAGAGAAGCTCTTCAGTTATTAACTGTCTAATTCTGATGTGTTTCCCAAATTACACTTGAGTGTTAAAATCACCATTGCTCACCTTGTGAAGTGTTTTCTGGTGCTTTTTTAGCTTTATGTCAATATGCTTTGTGCTATGGGAAGAGTATCCTTCCAATTTTTGGTAAATTACTTTAGTGTAGTGAGAGCATTTTTATGTTTTTATGTGTTCCATATATTTTCCAGAGGTTGTAAAGAATTTCTTTAAGTAATTTTGTTTTTGTTTTGTTTTCATACTTTTTTTGTTTGTTTGTTTTAACAGAAAATGCAGGCTGATGTGGTCTGTTTTTGTTTTTCCCTTCTCTTTTTTTTTTTTTTCCTCAGCAGAAAATAAAGTCTAGAAAGTTAAGATTTGCTTAAAAGCTTTACTTTTCCATTAAGATAATCCACCTTTTCATGTCTTCTTTGCCCAGAAGGCATGTGTCAGTTCTGCTTGTTCCTTGCAGAGGCAACAATGGAGGGAGCAATGCTGGTGCAGTGCTGTGCTGCTCCTTGCAGGCCTTTTGCAGTCCCAGTGTCCCTGGAGCTGGAGGTTTAGTAGCTGTCTGAACTCTTAACACTAAACTCAGTGGCACCTGGTGCTGAGGTCTGAGTACTGTGTTCAGTTTTGGGCACTGCAATATAAGAGAGACACTGAGGAGCTGCAGTGGGTCCAGAGAAGCACAATGAAGCTGGAGAAGGGTATACATCCCTGAGTATATTTAAAAGCTGTCTACATGTAGTGCTCAAGTGTATGGTGAAGTAGTGACCCTATCCTACTCTAATAGAGTTAAATAACAGTTGGACTTGATGATCTTAAAGGTCTTTTCTGACTATTGTGATTCTGCAGGAAAGACCATTGGGCTTTGGGGAAGGAGAGGCTGGGCACACAGCACTCGTCTGCCTTGCTGCAAGGCTCTTGCGAATGCTGCTTCCCAAGAGAAATAAATGGAGTCAATAACAACCTTCCCAGTAGGCAACTGGAAAGCCAGGAGGAATATAATTTCACTGATCTGAAAAAGATCTTTTTCTGGAAAATGTTGCCCATGAAACTCTGATGTGTGCTTTTTTTACTTCGGATTTGCAATAAATTACTCCCACCCTCTTTGGAAACACAGGGGTTTTGTCAGAGAACGTTTTGCATTTTCTGTATGGTCTTGTATTTCCTCCTGATTTTTTCGTCCATATACTGATTCTTTCATTGTCAAAAGAATTTCTAGGAGTGTTATGGCAGTGTAAGAAAGGTTAGCCAAGTTCATTTTACTAACTAATCATGTTTAAAATATGTGGAATGGAGATCTCATTGGAAAGTTGCTGCGTTGTTGGTCATTCTTATGGCAGTCTACATATTTTTACCTGTTGCTTACCTAAATGAAGAAATTAAGGGGTAGTGGAAGCAATTTTATGGAAGTGGATATTTTATATCAACAAATGATGTGTGCTGGAAATGTCTTTATCTTTTTTTTTTTTTTTTTTTTTCTGCAGCCAGTACAAGGTTTTGACTATGCCAAGCAACACCTAGGTCAGCAGGGAGCTGAAGATGAGGTTTTACCTGTAACGCAGGAGACTGTCGTACTTCCACTTCCAGTCAGAGATGCTCCTGCCTCCCAGGAGAGAGAAATTGCTCAGGATGGGAGCACCATCAAAACCGCCCAATCCAACGAAACAAGAAAGAGGTATGGACTGTCATGTTTCTGCAAGGGAGCAGAATAGGGTATGTGCTGCTGATTGCTTGGGAAAAAACTGAAAGGTTTGACACCCAGGCTCTGTGCGTGGCAGATGGTTCCTCCAAGATACATTCTTGGCATAACGCTGATCTGTGCTGGATATATAAGATTGCTGCAAAATACAAGATAAAATAGTCGACACAGATTTTACATGCATAAAGGAAATAAATGGGAAGTGACTCTCATATACATGCTGGTGTTGTACAAGAGAATACCCCAGACAAAACACAGGACCTGGAGCATGTGAACACTGAACAAGACAGGGCCTCAGCCTTGTATGTTGCTGTAGCTATGTTGACAGACTCCAAAATTGGACTTAAGGTCTGCATTAAACATCCATTAAATTATGGGAGACCTCTAGATCCAAAGCATCTTCAGCAAGACAAAATTTATTATATTGAAAGAATAGTCTTTATAGTGTTTGGGATAAAGTGTCCCAGGTTTCATTTTCCCGTAATAAGTCTACAGGGTTGTAGGATTATAGATGAGAAGGTCCCTAGGAAGCTATCTGGCTCTTCCTTTTCTTCACTGAAGGGTCAAATATGCTCCTAACTCAACTTTATCTACATGTTTTAGTGTCTTCCAGTGGTGGAATGATTACAGCCTCCCTAAACAATCTTTTCTTTACTTCCTTTCCCATTAGGAAGTTTTACCTTTTGTGTACATACCCTCAATCATCATCAGAATACCTGAAGGTCAGTGTTTCTTGTCTTGGCCATCTCAGGCAAGGAAAGCAGATTATCCCTTTATTCTAGCTGATTTGCATACTTCAAGTCCATTTTTCCTTTACCTACTCTCCTTGAAATTTGAGTGGAGGATCATCAACTTTTTATTGCTGAAGAATGATACTTGTAGGGAAGAGAGGAAAATAAAGCTGTTAGGTAAACAGCCAGAAAAGAGGTAACATTTGTTGACTAATTCACTGGCATTACACAATCCTTGTCTCTTGAAGGGCCTTGATAACATAAGAGTATCTGGCTAGCATGGAGAAATTCTATAGAATATCAGATCTTCGTAAATGAGTCACCTCATCTTGAATTTGTCAATGCACAATGATACTTGCCCCTCAGGAGTAATGAGAAAACTTGGAAAATTTGGCACATATTGCTGTGTGCAATGACAGGGTCACACTGGAGCCATTTGCAGCTGCAGGAGGTGACATGCTGGAAGGTGTGAATCTACTTGGTGTGGGGCTGGAGGACCAAGCTCTGCTAGTCTTCAGAGTGGGTAGAGCTCCCCATTGGTCATAAGATGAGGTTTTCCCCACAGAAGTATGGAAATAGAAGGATCCTGAGCTGGTGCCTGCTTTGGCATGTGTCTCTGGATGCATCACCTGGGATATGGAGAGTGCTGTCTGCAGGGAGTACCAAGAGAGAAGAGCAAGCCAGCTGGGAACTATCCTGCTGCTTGCAATTGCTTCACTGGGTTTATGGGTGTAAACTGTTATTCTGTCCTTCAATGTCAATGATGTGCTGTTAACACCATTAATCACTCGAAACAATGAGAATCGGGTTATATGGCCCATGTGAACTAAACGGCACTTGTCCCTTTTAAAGTCTTACATCCTCTGAAGAAATGATGAATGGAAGATGACCATGACACCAGTATGGTAGTTGGTGCTGCACCACCACATGTTAAGTATTTGCAGGCACTGTTCTTTAAAATATTTTGAAGCCACTCCAAAGCCATGTGTAAATACACACCAAAAATGCAAACCAGGCCTACTAATTAATCCTCTATGCACATCAGTCTTTTGAATGGGTGTAGAAATCCTCCTCTACTTAGGCTGTAAAATTTTAAACAAATGTTGATAAGCAAACTTGATCCAGGAATTCACAGGAAAATTGTTCTCATTATAAAATGTGTTGAATCTTGGTGCCTTTCTAAGCAAATAACTGAGTTAGTTTTACCTTCTTCAGGGTGATTCCTTAAGTGAGTACATGCAGAATTTTAGTCTTTTTTTTTTTTTTTCATCCACAGGACCTGTGTTTGGGGATGGAATTTAATGGTTTTTGAAGATGAAGAAATATTTACTGACCTTTATGTATTTGCTCTTTCATCCAGGCTACTTTGCAGTCTAGAAAGGTCAATTTATTTCAGACAGCCATGAAGTGCCTGGTAACTGATCAGAATATCTTCTCTGATGCTACCACTGAATGAAACATCACAGTAATATTATGATGGCCACTTTAAAAAGATTAATATTTAATATTAGTGGCAACTGATAGTTGAGCAAATATCAGTGCTTGCTTCTTTATCTTGTTCCCAAGTGGAGCAGATTTTCTTCAGGTGTTGATCTGTCCCTAGATTAATTTTTTTACTGGGCTAGGTTTGTTCATTAGCACTGGCAGACAGGTTTATTGGGGAGAAATTCTCCTTTTCAAGAATATTCAATCACAATGGAGTTTCACAAGAAAATCCTCAGGCCGGGCTGAATGAGCTGGGTTTCATGCTGAGTTCTCCTAAAGCCCAGTAGCTGAAGTGAGCCTGTCTTAAATTATATATATTTCCACCTAGGCTATTTTCAACAGAGCATCCCTGAGAACTGTTTTTTTCATACTTGTCCAACTTCCTGTTCTGATCACAGTAAATGCCCTCTACTTACACCAGACTAGGCAATCAGAACTGGAGTTAAACGAATGTTTTAAGCTGGCAATAAAGTATTGACAATAATTTTCAGGATGGTTTTTAGAGTTCTTTTATTTTAGTACCATTTTCTGGATATAAAACCATTGTGAAAGCAATAGAAACTGATTTGATTTTTTCTCTGTAAATGAAAGTCCTTGTGACTAAGTCCATTTTTTTCTCTGATGCAACCTCTTTCAATTATCCCATTGTTGGCCATGACAATTCAGTGATAGCTCACAGATAGGTGCATGGGTAACTGTATGGGTCCCTCATTCCCCTCATGGCAAGCTTCATGTATAGAAGCAATGCGAACACTGGTTTTGGATACAGAGTAGCACCCAATTTCACATTTTCTACTTTCACCTTCTTTTCCCAAACGTGTATTAGGATTTGAGTAATTTACTCCCTCTAAAACAAAGAGAACTTCTGCTGAGAGCCCACTCCCAGTACAGTCCAGGGCTACACTGCTCATTGCTGTCCTTGCTCCTCGTTGAGACTGCTTGCTCACAGCAGATCTGCTCTGCCCTCCCTCCTCACTCTCTTCGGAGACCAATTTCAGGGCAAGGATATGCAATGGCCCAGTAAAGCAAGAATTTTCTTAGGAGTTTTAGCAAATAATGGTGCTGGTTAAACCAGGTTATGTGCAAAAAAGGAAAAAAAAGGAGTGTTGTCTTATCACATTGGGTGTGCGTATGTGAGTGAATTTTGCATTGTGGCTGACAAAACAGTTGAGTGTAATATAGGCTAAATAATAAAGGAATTAGTTTGACCAAATGTACAAAAACAAAGGGCTGCTTTATTTTAGCTGTATAAATGACACTGAATTGATAATGGGATTTTTTTTTTGGTTTTCTGCAGTGCAGTTTCTGTCATTGTGGGGGTTGTGCATGAGAAGTATTTTGCTTTCGATGCCACTAAGATGCCTATCAGCCCTGAGCTAATTGAGAAATCGTGTGCTCCTACCACCACTCTGTTCCTGCTTTTACTGGGTTTCTATGTGCAGTTTATATTCTGTCTCCTTTTGGCATAAAATCAGACTTGAAAACTCAGCGATGCAAACTGTGTAGATGAAATAACCTTGAAATGAGGTTTATAAGGAAGAACTTACATCCTCCCTTGTTGCTATGGTTACTTGCAGCCGGTCCCCGAGTCAGAATGGCTCCATGATCAGCAACGGGTCGGGAAAGCCCAGCTCGGACAGGAGTTCCCTCCAGAAAGTAATGGCACCACAGAAAGTGACAAAAGATGAAGGAAGAAAAAGAAACGGTGAGAAGCTTCTTGGTGAAAACTGCTTATGGTGGCCCCTGTAGTTGTACCCACATGGGTTGTGTTGAAACCATCTTCCTATGCCTTCAGCAGTTTCTGTTTGAGCTGGTTTGTTGTTTTGTTTTTGTTTGTTTGTTTGTTTTTTTTTCTCTTTACTGCTACAACTGTTCCTCAACCTCACATGAAACAGCATGGTGTTAACTCTTTGTGTGCAAGTTTTCTTTTTTTTTTTCTCTTAAATACCAGTAAACTAATGAAGACATGATGCTGCTTAGTAGGTAGACAGGTTTTATAGCTTTTCTTTTTTTCTGTATAGTGCCCTGAGATTCATTTCCATTACTGTTGTTGCTAAGCTGGCCCAGATCTGATGAAGGTGAATTAATTTCAGAAAGTGTGAGACATCCAGAGCTTTCATTTTCTGTCTTCGTCATACCTTTTTGTTAATACCACTTACTGGCAGCTTTTTCTTGTGCACCTTGGATGTTACACTGGATGTTTTTTATAAGGCTTTGGTTGATGGTGGCGACCTTGTGACGTGAGATGTATCGGGAACATCTCATGAGAGTAAAATTCATTCCCCTTTCTTCCTTGCTTTTCTTTTGTCTTTCTCTGTGCTTACTTCTCCTGAAGTATGGCTTTTCTTCCATAGCTATATTTTCCTTATGCACAGAAAACACTGTGATTGAATCAATTGATCATTTCCCTCTCAAATGAGGAATTTAACTGGATGTGGTTTCATCAGATTCTGTCATAAACACAAGTCCATAATTCTTCATAGTTAAAAATGTAAGTGTGGATGGAAGGCCTCAGATAAAGAGAAAATCTCACTGTAGATCTCTTCTTCAGTAAATCACCAGAGTAACTTCTATGGAGCATTGTGATGGCAACCCTAGTATCACATCATATCATGTCTTGAATCTCTTCAGCTTAATACTGAAGTATTAAAGTATGCAAAGGCTTTGCTGCTTTAGCAGAAATACAGTGTGATAGAGACAGATACAAAGCACTAGAGATGGCCTCTGTTCTGTACAGCAAAATCTTACAGAGTTTGTGTCTTCTATTCTTTTCATTCTTGTCCTGTAGAGCATTGCATCTGGTGGGAACTTTATGATATAACTAGTACTCTATTTTGTAGATAGGTTTCACTGAGATGTATGCACATCTGCAAATTCACACAGAGAAATGATGTTAATTTTCTTCTGTTATGTGTTTGTCACCAGTACTACTTTCTTCTGACAGATCTGTCATGTTACTGATTAATCCAGACCTGTAATAAGTATTCTGACTAGTCTTTATCAAAGAGATTTTTTTTTCATAGACCACATAACCATATTTTATGGTTTTAAGTTTAAAGGTTCATAATTATTTTTTCACTACTTCAAAGGTAGTTCATTTTACAAGACAACAACTTTTATGTTTTCCGGAGTTAAAAGCTGTAATTTATGATGGCTTTTTTCTTCCTTACGTATTCAAAACCAGTTAGGTGATGCTTACATGTGTAAGCAAAATAATTTAGTAAATGTATTTTTTTTTTTGTTAGGTTTTAAATCTTCAAAGAAAATTGGTAAGGACTCCCATTTATTTTTATTTTTTTAAAGAATTGATTAGCACGTAATATCTTTTCTTCTGATCTTGATTGTAGTGTATTTCTCATATACACATGCTACTTGAAGAAACCTTTCAATGTAGTATAAGACAATACTGACCCTTTGTTTTAAATCTGAACTTCATTATAATTTTAGCTTCAACTTTAATAACTATGCATTGCTCAAGTTATGCTGGAAAACTATTAACCACTTTATTTACATGATTATTTTATCTTCTTTTCTGCCCTTTGAAAAATAAAAGCACAAGTAATTATGTTACTTAATAAGGTCAAGGTGCTTCTTGTTCAAAGCAGCTAAATTATTCCTAGTTCTTCTGCCATAAGGAAAACATCTTTAGTCTATATTCCATTCATACTGTGGATTCCTGTCTTGGTTGTTTTTTTTTCTTGCTTCATGCTGGCACCATGATCTTGTGCTTCTGTAGCTGAAAGAAAAAAGCAATATGTGCTGATTTAAATAGTAGTAGTACAGCATATATATACAGAATGTGAAACAGATAGACTCTCTCCATCTGACTAATCTGGCTTTGAAGGAACCAGTGCATGAAACTCTTTATCTGCAAAGCCCTCCTCGTAGAAACTTGAGCTAAGTCTAGAGGAACTCGCCTCATTTGAATGCCATTGCCTGGTAGTTTCCATGCACTGATAGGAAGGGTAATACATACATTCTTTCCTGGTAAAGACAGGGGAAGTTTTAGCTGTAGGCATACTTTTTATGATATGTTTAGGAGAGTTTCGTGATATAACCCTCTCAGAACAGGGAAGGAAGATGTGGTCATGGAAGATTAAATTATCTCCCCCTTACCAGAATTAAGGAGCTGGCCTTACATTTATTCTTGCATGCATGTACAGGTGTGTATTTGACTTTTGAGTTGTGTGATCCTAAACTGAAATTAAAAAACAAAAGGCACTGGCTACTTTTCGTCATGGAGTTGATACTTTGTTCCCCAGTGCTATGATTGCAAACACTGTTGTTGTCTCTGGTATTTTGTTCTTCTTGCAGGGATTTATATTTATCCAGCATGACTAGCTTCAATAGAATATGTCGGCTGTTTTTCCTTCCAGTTTAAGAAAGAAGCTGCTCCTCTCCTAGCTGCTTGTCTGAACTTGCTCCAGCTCTCTTGCCTGGCTGTAGGCTGATGCCTCCAATGCGCATGTCAGCAAAAGCAGCAGCATATTTTCTTCTCTGAAAAGCAATATCTTAAAACTGGAATGAATCCCTTGATGGTCACATGTTTGATTTGGGGACTCCAAGTTAGAATGGCTCATTAGTTGCCATAGTTACAGACCAATTTTAGATTCGATTTCTTGCTGACATTTAGTTACATGGAAAAATGACAGCAGTGGATGTTACCTCAGTACATAAACCCTACATAGCTTGTATCAAAATTGACTTCAAATGGAGTGTGTCAGGGCAAAGTGAACAATGTGAAACTAGTGCAGGCTTAGCTTAAGAGACTGATGTTTTTTGAGGATCAGAAGAACACTTCAGCTGAGTCTTATTTCTGCATAAGATATCTATTTGTATTACAATAGTGATAAACTTAGGTAAGATAATTTACTTTTTTCCTTTTGTTTTACTTAGAAATCACTTAATAGTATTTTAATAGGAAGTTTCCTTTCTAAAACTTAAGTTTTGCTTCATTTACTTGTTTTCATTTACTTTGGGCACTTAAAAAAAAAAAGTTACTAAAACTGTTTCTTAGAAGAACACTATGAGATCAATGAATCAACCAGCAGAGGTACTGGCAATTTCCGAGATGGGTTTGTAAATATGTGTGGAAGAGAATGACAGGATATTAGCACTTTCTCCTATCATTTTATCAGGCCACATATCACCCAGGGAGAAGAAAATGGCTGAACACACACATGCTTAAAGAATTATAGCAGCCTACCGTGAAATCTTTCCTTTCACCAGCTCCTCACAAAATGAAGCCAGTGAAAGTTATAAAGGTTGTTTTTCCAACCTTTTAAGTGCTTGTTCCTGCAACTTTCCCATTAGCATCCTCAGGAAAGTGTGACTGGTTTCTTGTTTGGGGACGAGGAAAAAAAGCTTTAGTTTGGTAGCAGTTCCTAATGAAGCATATGACTCCATACATTTTGGGCTGAGAGCTTGTCCATAGCTAAGCCCAGTTTTGTACTTGAACCTTATTATTGTAAAAGGACACACATAATGGGAGGAAATGCACAAACAGCATTCCCAAAGAGTCAAACTTCCTTGTGTAAAAAAAACTTCCTTTTCTCCTTTTAGGAATTCCAGATGGAATACTTCTCATCTTCTAAGCATTTGGACATTGTCTTTAAAAATAAATGTAACTTTTCAGAAGGCGTTCAATCAAGGGCCTCACTCTCTTAAAAAGTATCAGTCTCTAAGACTGTAATTTTCTTTGTCCTGGCAGAAGTTGTCATATAAATTTTACTTCTCTTTTCATACTGTTCTTTTTAGGTATATTTGAAAATCAGGTGCCTGCATAAGCAAAGTACTGAGGAGGAAAACTTTATTTGCTTAGCTAAAATCCAAGGGATTTTTTGGGATATAACTCAGCCAGGCAATGATAAGCTGCCTCCTTTACAGAAGTGTGGGCCACCAGTTTCCACACAATCCAATGTGGCAGCTCAGCATCAGAGCCAGCTTCTCTGAATTTTTGAGTAGTCGTCTATAGTCACTCAAATTAAAATGGAAGGTGGCAACAACGATTGAATCCATTTGTAGCAATGTAGCATCTGTGACATCCTACAGAGTTAGCTGGAGGACCTGGTGTGTTCCTGCAAACGTCCAGCTCCCTTCATCTGCTTTTTCTCTGCTGGGTGGGATGAATGACAAGTTAGAGTGGAAAAGGCTTTATCTTGCCAAATTTTAGTCCTTTAAAATGTTTTCCTAATCTAACCTGCTAGGGTCTCAAGTGACTGCATAAGGTCATAACTAACTGGGCAGATCACTCTGCTATGGAGGCACACACCTTTTTCTTTCCTGTATAGAAGGACTTCACACAACTGCATTGGCACATATGTACAGATCTGAAGTGAGATTATTCTGTTTCATGATGCTTGTCTCTGAAAGGCTGAGAAATCAAGAGTGCTATAAAGAATTTCTGGTGTAGAGAGTGGAGTCTATTCTTTCCATTATTCTTTTCCTCAAGGTGAAGCATTAGCTTCATTTACCTCAGAAAGTGTGTTAGTAGGGATCTTGATTTAACTCTTCATCTGCATGGTAAACTTCTAGTCTTTTCTGGAGTCATTTCCATTTAATTGAAATGCCTCATACTGATACCAGTTACTGGTACTAGCTTTACATTTTGAATATTTGTTGTTGTTGTTTTTTTGTTTCTGGTTTGTTTGTTTGTTTTTTCTCCAAAGATCTCACCATGTGTAACACACCCTAATATTTCCCCATATGGTTTCCATTTCTTCTAAAATTTTTTTTTTTTTTTTTTTTTTTTTTTTTTTTTTTTTTTTGTTGTTGTTTTTTTTTTTTTTTCTCGGAACCTCTCCCCGACTGGCAGCATCGTCCCGGGGAGGGGATGCCACAAGCTGAGCTCAGCACAGGCAGAGCCACAGGACCAGAGAAATCACCCCCACAGCCCCAAACTGCAGCTCTCCAAAGCGTAAGGACTTGATCAGGGGTTG
>JANHGL010013044.1:0-37427 GCA_024611195.1 Ceyx melanurus | reverse complement strand
CCTCGAGGGTGATGGTTTTCCCCGTGAGGGTCTTCACGAAGATCTGCATGGCGAGGCCGGCACCTGCGGGGAGAGGCGGTGAGGGCCGGGAGAGAAGGGGGGGGGGGGGGTCGCGGCCAGAAGCGGGGCGGGGGAGCGAGAACCTACCCGCGATCTGCTCGCGGAATGGCGGCTCCCCGAAAGAGCGCGGCGCCGGCCCGCACGGGGTTTCACTGGCACGGGCAGCGCGGCGGGACTACGGCTCCCGGCGATCCTCGCCGCCGGCCGCTGCGCTGGGGCATGCCGGGAGCTGTAGTCCCGCCGCGGGGCGCCATGGGAGTGGGCGCGGCTGGGCGGGGTGACCGCGGCTCCCAGGGTGCACCGCGGCCGCGAGGGGAGAAGCGCGAGGGGCGGCGGGAAGCGCGAGGCGAGGTTATCTCTGCTCCCCTCAGTTCTGCTCCCCTCAGCTGAGGGCTGCGGGGGGGAGCCAGCGCGCTGTGTAGAGAAGCCTTCTCGAGGGCTTCTGCCCTTCACTTTTTGGTGCCTTGAGCTTTTTGGGATTGCGTTTCTGTGTTTGGCAGGTGGGTTCTGGGTTTTCTTCGGGTAGCTGAGTCTCTGGTTCTGCGGGGCAGGGTGACATCGCAGAAATCTCTGCCTTGCGGAGAGGGCTGTTCAAAAGCACCCACACCCCCGTTTTCCCCCTGGAGGAGGCTCCCCAGGGCGAATGTGGGCCACGTACTTTTGGATTTGGAAAAGCTGTAAACTAGGAAGAGAGGAGCAGTGAGATTTACATTAACTTGGAAATTACTTGTTAGTTGGTTTTCTGCTGACAAATCCCAGAATGATGGGATGGTTGGTGTTGGAAGAGGCCTGTAGAGGCCCTGTAGTCTGAGTGAGCAGTGACATCTGTAACTAGAACAGGTTGTTCAGAACCCCATCCAACCTCTCCCAAAATGTTTTAGGGCTGGGTCATCAACCACCTTTCTGAGCAACCCAAGCCCAACCTGAGTGTCTAACCACCCTCAGAATAAAAAATGCCTTCCTTACATCTGGTCTACGTCTACCCTCTGTCAGTTCAGAGTACAGACAGGCTTTGCTAATGTGCTGTTAGGTTTCTGTTCTTCACATCCTGGTGCTAAATGTTGCAGAAAATGCATTTTGCATTTCAAACACACAGGGATTCTTTCCACATCTGAAAACAGTATAGCCTCAGAGTGAGGCTATCCCATTAGTAACATGCACTGAGGTTAAGAAATAGGGAAAAGTGAGTGAATTCCTAACGTGGGGCTTTTTTTTGTTGATCGTTTTGTTTATTTTTCCCGAATACAAGCCATTCAGAAGAATTCTGTAAAATTTGAAATAGTAGTATCAGAAAGGGCTCACAGCTGCAACAAACCACATAGGCAGCAGGTGCCAGGCCCTGCACCTACTCTGAAGGTACACTAGTACACACCTGGGCAAAACATGTTTGTTGCATGTGCAAAAAACAAGCCCGGGAAGTTAGCTGAAAGCCGTGCCGAGTCTCACACTCGCAGGACGGAGTGTTGAAATGCAGCTCTGGAGATGGAGCAGCTTCGAGGAAAAGGACCGTTTCTGGTCGGGTTGTGTAACAGCAGAGGGAGCTCTTAGAGCAGGCAAGGCAAGGCAAGGAGCTGCACCAACTGCAGGAACGCTTCAGCCTTCAGGATCACGGGGTGGCAGGGGGTGAAGAAACAGCGCTGAGTAATTTTACCATCACATATCAGTGATGTGGCCCTTTTAGTACGTTCGTGTGAGAACGTGTTCGTGTTTGCATTTTGTTTAAACTGAAAATGCATCCTGGGTGTCAAAGCCAGCTGGTGTTTGGTATTTGGAATGGCAATGGTATGCATGTAGTATCCATCCTGCTCCCAGCTTCACTATGTCACCCCTTAGCTCTTCAGTGCTGGAGGATTTGGAATCCATGCAGGTGAGGGAAACTGCTCCGAATGGATCACTGTGCTGAAGGAGCTGGATGTGCGGTGCAGATATACCTTAGTGCCTTGGTCCAACTGATTTTTCTTGCTAGGCTATCACTGGAGTCATGGTACAAGTTAGACTATCAACATAATCTAACAAATCCTGCCAAAATACAACAATTTTGTACTTAGAACAAATGTAGGCTCCAGTTACTGATTATAGGGTAAGATGGGGTGTTTGCCCTCAGCTACACTGCATATATTGTAACTCCATTTATAGTGTAGCATACATCAGATTTTGACTGAAAGGATGAAAAGAGTGAGCAAAGAGATCATTGAGAACTTCACAGCAGCTGATATACAAGAAAGCAGCACAGGTGGAACTGTGATAGTCCCCAGAGTGATTTTCTGGTTCTGGTTTAGTATTTGCAGCACCTGAAAAAGGGAATTGCTTGTTAAATTGAATTGAGAGTGATGGGCTATAAAATTCATATAAAATCCATAAAATTTTATTATTTTTCTTTGTAGCCATTTTAACTCCACACCAGTGATTTCTACCAGGGATACCTGATGAAATGACAAGCCTGAGGTAGGTACTTCTTTAGCTGGTCTATTTCCTTGCTAGCTGTTTTATATTGTGTTCTCTGGAAGTATTAGAAATCATGCTGCATAAGAAAAACAATGCAAGTGCTGTGCTGTTTACTCTCTAGGACACAACAGTTGATTGGGAGAACTCTACAGGTGTTGCCTTATTTTCCTTCTGAAGAACTTGGTGTCTCCCAGTCCAAAAATAAGTTGTTAATCATCTGTTGAGATTTAAAGCTATTTTAGACTTGTGTGTTTTACTCATCGACCTCATTTTTCAGTCATTTTATCTTGGAAAAAAAAAAAAAGTCTTAAAAATTCTGTTTAGCCAGGTGACAAAATACTTTAACCTGTGTCCATAAAAGCCCAGTAGTATTTCAGTAGTATTCAAACACCCAGAGTTACATATGAAGAAGTGGTGGCATTTCAGAAAGCTGGAGGTGTCTGTAAATGCTAAGCAAGTATAAATCTCCATTCCTTACAAAGCCTTTTGTCCCCAGTCTCAGACATTGTTTTGAAGAGAGTTACCACGTTTCACAGTGGAGAAGTGGGAGAGCTGTCTGGTCACCTCACTGTTAAGAGAGACTGTGAAATGTTGTGGATACTGGCAGTACTCACATTTATTTTTTCTCTTATTAGTCAAACTCAGGATTTATCATTTTCCCAGTGTTTGACAGACTCTGACTTGTATTAAACAGTCTGGGCACAATGCAGTGAGTGGTTGTGAGTTTTAAAACTGCTCCAAGCATGATCAAAATGTACATGAATTACATGGCACCCTGGGCACGTGCAGTTTGTGACTGCCAGGCTCTGAGTAGCTGCCCTAATTCCTCTCTCTGCTCCTCTGGTGCTGCACTCCCCTCCTTCACAGCAGAGTTCACGGGGGTCAGCCACAGCTTGGCACCTTGGTTTCATGAAGAAATTAAGCTCTTCCAGGAGAGGTTCTGAATGGGAGATGAAAGGTACTGGAATGAGAGGAAATGTTATGAGGTTAGTTACATAGCCCAGGTGCCCAGGACACTCACCTGAAGGAGGAAATAATCAGCTGGGCTGCATAGAATTCTCCTGTCTTCAAATTAATTATTCATGCTGTCACTTTAATTCATTGTTCACTGCAAAAATTAAAAAGCCTATCCAAGATCCACTTCCCAGGTGAGTCCCCTTACCACAGAAAAGATGTTTTTGCTTCACTCCCACTAAGAAATTTCATTAGGGCTTAAAAAAGTGAAGATAATATTGTTATTCCATTCTTGTCTTTGTGAGATGGGGTTTGTTTTTGCTTTACTCCAGCAAGTTTTATGGTGAGGAAATGGTTGTAACTTAGGCAGCTTTTTGCATCCTGTGATCACAGAACTCTCATGTGATGTGAGAGTTAGGTTATCTGAAGTCAAAATAAAAAGCAAAATATAATGTTGTGATGCATCTTTCAACAGGGTTAGCAGTATACAATAGTTGGTATTGATAAACAGATACATGATAAAGATATTGATAGGGGTTTATACTAATAAAAGTCCAACAGTGATAGTCATTAGGAGGATTAGGATATTCAATTTTGGGGTATTTTTTAAGGTTTTTCTTCAGGCTCTTGCCATTATTTCAGTTTTTTTCTTCTAGCCTTTTGCTATCCCCACAGGCCAATTATCCTCATGCTCTAAGTAAGTCACAGGATGGTAGGGAGCAATCTTTCACTGGCAGAAGACTAATGGTCTAAGCACAGTGACCTACTACAGTAAGTGTGGATATTTCCATCCTTCTGCAATCCCTGAGTCACACTAGGGGTGTTTGGCCTCTGAGCCTCCTGTCTGTTTTTGAACAGCACCTGATCTGCATCCTTGCTGAAGCCATTAGTCAGCAGAAGCTGCAGTGGTGCTGGGCAGCTGCAAGTGGGTTCTCTCTGAAGACAGGGTGAAAAATGCAGTGTCTGAGCTATTGTGGCTGGGCTCTGACGAGCCTGAACTCCAGTTGTTCTCTATTTTATGCTCAACAAAATAAACCTAGTCCAAAACCTGCATTTCAGAGAGGCTATAAATGCAGTTCAGGGCACAGAATTAGCAAGCACACAGCTGCTGAAGGCAGGCTTGAGAAACCAGTAAATTATCTTTCCATGAAGATCACATTGATAGGATTTTAAAAGGTCAACTCACTTTCCAGTAACTTGCCATTAACCCCTGATGTAACTGGAACCTCTGTGTTTCTGCTTCAGAACTGAAAACTGAACAGTGATAACAAAGGGGAGAAATGTCACAGTAGCTACACTCATTAAGGTCTGCAATCCCAAATGGGTTTTTGCTTTATTTTACCAAGACTGGTCCTAGTATCTGTTCAGAAGCATCAGTGCAGATGATTCCATGCTTTATGTTCACAGAAATAACCAACTGCACAGCCCTCCCTTGACAAGCCACAGAGCAGCAAGTCAGTGACAATCATTCTGATCATAAATCATCAGGAGAGGGGGGAGGTAACCCATAGTGTTTCGTACACAAAACCTTACAAGCAGAATGCTATATTAAAAAAAAATCCAATAAAACAATATTGGAAAAGAAATCTCTGCTGAATGTCTTGAGAGATTATGATTTCTTGTACAGCAATAGCACCAAGGCTACATTCTCAGTTTACCAGATATTGTTCAAATGCCAAGAGAGAGAGAGCAAAGATGCAGAGAAAGCAAAGCACAGATGCTGCAGTGAATCTGGAAAGGTCACTGATAGATGCTTCTGCTCTGGTGACTTTCCTGAATTCTAGAATACACAAGGGGAGAGGTGAGAAAAAAGAGGGTGAGAAACACAGCACAGGACCTTGACATTTCTGGAGCTCCTTGTTCTGGTTCTAGAGGTGAATTACCAGCTAGTTAGTATTTCTGAGTTCTGTTATGACCAGAATGGCAGTGTAACACATGTGGCTGCTGTGTGCTACACCTGTGGAAAAGTGAATCCACTGCTTGTTTGACAGTCTCAAGTGTGAGGTTGTTTTATTCTTCCTTGAACAGGAGCACAAGGTGACTACCCAATCCCCAGCAGCTGGCAGGGAGGCACCTCTCTCCTGAAGCCCTGGTTTCCACGTCTGCTGCTGCCCCTGTCACCCATGGCAGGGCTGCTGCTAGCACAGCCCTGCCAGAACCTCTCCCTGCTCCCCTCACCTGCAGTTGCTCAGGCAACAAGCTCCTTCAGCAGCCAAGTGCAGAGGAGACTGGGAGAAGGGAGAGGAGGGAGATTTCCAGGCACTCCAGACAGGGCAGACAAAGGAGGTTCTCAGCAGATCAGGGCAGTCTGTGTCTTGGTGTCTTGGTAGCTGCCTTACCACAGAGGAAGATGGTGTCTGTGATCATCTTCTTTAGGAGCAGAAAAAGCATTGTAAAAAAACAGACAATCCAACTTGCCATCAGTGTGCTACAAATGCATTTGCATGTTGATGCCATTATCAAAGCTGTTACAGGTGAGGACTTTACTGAAATTTCTTTAAGCCTAACACTGGTGAAAATTGAATGTTTCTTAGTTCTAAGCATCACCTCTTTGCTGTAATTTGGTTTAGTAGCTTTTATTTCAGCAGAAGCAGAACAGGAACACCCTGTAGGCTATAATGCATTCTCTCTGCAGTTCTGATTTCTGATTAATTCATGTTGACCAAACTAATGTTTTTATCACACCTTGTGAAAGATCCAGGTTTTCCCTCACACATATTTTATTGCTGTTCTCTGATAGCTGTTCTCTGAAAAAAAAGCCAACCTCAACACTTAGATGGTGTCTGACACAATCCTTATGGGAAAAAAAGAGGCACTTAGTCTTTGAAAGTTGCATTGCAGTCAATTTCTATCAACAACTAGATTTTTCTTATTATTTGTGAGGAATTGTTTTGTTGGATCAACTTGCTCATATTTGGAAAGTTCTGATAGGAACTGTTACAGTGATGCCTTCAAAGATCTTGATCACAACTGTGTGATTAGTACATCTCATCTCAGCCAATTAGGAAATTTACATATGTTGTCTCTCATCTTAGACAGTAAATTCTTTGGAGCACTGATTGTTGTTCTATATATAGTTCCCTGCAAATGAAGTGTGGTTGATGATCAGGGCTCTTGTGCAGCACGGTGATGGGGAGCATGTTCCATTAATTCTCTGTCTCCCTCTGCTGAGAAGCTCGGTGAAAAGGAAGTGCACAAAACCCCAAACCCAGACAGACTGCCAGGAGTTAGAAGTGGAAGATGTAAACCTGTACAGCCAGCAGCTGAAGGGACTCTGCATGACAGTCTTTTCTACCTGAAAAAACAAAGATACCCCTGTCTGCTGACTTTCCTGAAATATTTTTTTTTCATTCATTCATTGTTGCTTTCTTAAGCAATCCCTGATGTTTACTCAGAAACATCTCCATTGTTTGTTTTTCCAGCTCAAAGATTGTGTTCCCTTCAGCTTCTGTGCCTTCTCTCCTAGGGTTTTCTCCTCATTTGCTTTTCTCTTGAGCTCTGGCAGGGGCTGCCCAGGGAGGTTGTGGAGTCTCCTGCTCTGGAGACTTTACAAACCCCCCTGGATGTGCTCCTGGGTGACTTGGTCTAGGTGCCCCTGCTCAGGCAGGGGGGTTGGACTGGGTGATCTTTCCAGGTCCCTTCCAACCCCTGACACTCTGTGATTCTGTGAAAATTCAGAGCAGGTGACTTATTCTGATTACAAGGGCTATTTACCAACACTGTGCATATTGTGGCAGTGTTGTTCAAGGAGCTTATAGTTTTGTCCTTTGGGGTGTTTGGAATGGGCTGTCCAGGAGCCCGGGAAGGTGTCTGGCTGAGTTACTGAGTGCTGTGCACGAGCTGCTGGGCTGTGTGCTCTGCTTTGCCTTCCCTGCTGCAGCACCTCTCTATCTTTAGACTCAACAACAAGTCATGCTGCATGAATTTGAGTCCCAACACTTGTATTCTAGGCTGGGATTTGAAGAGCAATAAGAAACTGGCAGCTGCTTGTGGAATATTTGAACGGGGAAGTTATATTCAGAATTCTCCTTCAGCACCAAGTATGGGAATAAATATTTGTAAGCATAAGGATTTATACACCCCTCATTAGTTACACGTGTCTGGTTCTTCTTTACATTGAGATGCTTACAGTGGTGCTTTTAGTTATTCTTAGGGTTGATCCTTTGACCAAAAAAATGTATGACAGGATTTAATAGTCATACACTTGCTTCTGCTAAGCCCAGCTATTAAAAATACTTGTAATTTCCATTCAGTGAGTTTACTCAACTTGTCTTCCTAGCTGTGGTTATAGGAACAGATTTCTATTTTCATTAGCTAATGTTTCCAAATTGAGTTTTGTGTCATTGTTTGAGAATTTTGGAGATTAATTTCTTCCTCATTCCAGAGCCTACATGTGTCAGAGGGTTTGTTTGAAGAGGGACAGCTAAATGGTCTTCTCATTCCCAAATGGTTCTGGAAATTCCCTTCTTGATTCATGCACTAGTGTATTTAGATTGTTTGTCACACATGAGCCATACCCAATTCTCTTCAGCCGAATGAGAGTATCTATTTGTTCTGTTGGTTTTGAATGACAGAGAGCCCTACGAGCAGCAGTTTGTTCTTTCCAGAACAGCCTGAGGAGCCACTGTCTGCAAAGAGAGGACATGTCTGGACTAGGAATAGGCAGGAGCTGAAATCCCACATCCTTGGTCTGAGTTGCAGGGAAATGCAGATTCATGGCTGTGAGTCCAATCTTGGCACAACAGCTGCTTTTAGCTCTCAGTAACACGGTGAGTCAGAGTGGCTGCAGACTTGCAGTCATATTCACACTCAAACCCAGTGCTTTGTGCCTTAGGACCAATGGCTGTGTACACGTGTCAGACATTTATTGGGTAACAATGACGGTATAAATAGAATTTATTGTAGGGTTTAGTAGCTTGGGCAGTCCCAGCTGCTGTGATGGTTTGCTGTTGGTGGCAGGAAACTTCTGAGCACGGTGATTGGCATCACTGCAGCCTCCAGGGCAAGGGTGTGAGAGCCAGGGAGGCTGGATGAGAGCACAGGCTTGTGATAGAAACCGAGGTGCTACCTGAGTTGTGTGCCATGGTGAGGGGCTTCCCTTGCCCGCCCTTAGCTGCCATGGAGGGCGACAGGAAGGATCTGTGTTCCAGACCTCTACTGGAACTTGGGGGAGAGCGCCCTGCGCCCCTGGAAGAGGAACGCCTTTGGAAGGAACAGCCGAGCCAGGCCCCGGCAGGGTCTGACTCCAGGTGTCTGCATTCCCGCAGGTACCGGCAGGTGGCGCCAAGAGCGCTGTGAGTGCACCGAGGAGGACAGACACCGCTTTCCCCTGAGTACAGCGCCTTCCTCCTGCGCTCTGAGTACACAGCTTTCCTCATGCGCTCTGAGTACACAGCTTTCCTCATGCGCTCTGAGTACAGCGCCTTCCTCCTGCGCTCTGAGTACACAGCTTTCCTCAGGGGTCCTGAGCAGCGGAGGAGAAAAACCCCTCTGCCAGGTGTGCCTTCACTGCAGACACAGTGACTTGTCAGAAACAAATGCTCACGGCAAATCGAACCCTTAGAAAGCCTTGCAGAAGGGTAGTTAATTGCAAACAAGAACTGCTTGAGTGGGTGTAATGGTGGCAGTATGGCAGGAATATTCTTTTTTTTGCTTAGTCATGCTTTGCAACATATGTTCAAGCATTTCTTCACTCTCAGAGATGTTGCAGAGAATAAGAAGGGGTGACTAGATTTAGAAGCTTTCTCCCCTTGCTCTCAGTGCTCAGGTGGAACCCGGGGAGGGATTAAAATGGGTTAGATAAGCATTCTTGAGGGAGTAGACGAGTCTGGGAACAGAGCTCTGGCCTATTAACTGTGAAGGATGCAAAAACACTGGCCCTTGTCTGTTTTGGGAAAGCACGGCATTTCTATTGGCTTTTATCTGATTGACAGCTTGCTCCCTGTTCTCCTCTGGCCTCACCCCTCCTGCCCCAGTCTTGCTTTTTAACTGTTTCAGGGTATCCAGAGTGTTTTCAGAGTTCTGCTCAGGTGTCCTTCCCCTGGTGCATCCTACGTGCCTTAAAATGACAGTAGGACTGGAAATAAAACCGTGACCCATAAAATCATACTGAAACTCTTATGTAATTCCAGCTTGTCGAGATACAAAATCTTACTTTTAGGCAATTTATTCTCTAGGGCAGTGCTCTCTGCCTGATTATTTCAGCACTTTATTGTTGAATTCAAGGGGAAGAAAAGAGGCCATGACACGCCGATACTTTGAGCACCCATTTTTGTTTATTCTTTTATATTTTCTAGATGATGGGTGTGGAGGATAGTCAGAACATGTAATTACTATGTGTTAATTAGTGCCTTAAAGCTATATTTAATTAAACCTTTAACAGCAACAGATTACAAATATTCCTGGGAAATAATTTTCTCCTTGTGAAGTAGGGCTGTTGTAGTGCCAGCCTGACTAGAAACCCCTAGACTGACAGCTTGCACCATCCAACACTTATTTTTCTATGGGGAAAGATGAGAACACTGGTAACAAAGGGCAGAATGTCAGCATCACATTTTTAGCAGCTGAATCTGTTCTGTCTGTCTCCTGCCAAATAGCCTATTAAACCTTTTAGCATGATGCTGTCTGTGACACTAGGAGCTGGTCCCATTTAAATAATAGCTTGACTGAGAGAGTGGTGTGAATACCCTTCATTAGCTGTGCAGATAAAATCCTGTGTGGTACATGGGACATAGGCTGCTTAAAACACATTGTTCTCAAGGTATTGCAGCACGTATCATTTATCTGCATTTATTTAATATACAGCATAGATTGCATATCAGTGTTCTACAGAGGTTCTGTGTGGATTGAAAATAGAAAATGGGTGTATAGAATTTCCATTTATTCCGTGGCTTCTGTCCAACCAATTGACCCTTTACTAGCTCCTTTGTCTCTTCTTCTATATGTGCTCTTTTAAGAGTGCTCTTTATCATCCTCAAGGTAGTTCAGGATGGCACAAAGAGAACATGCCCAACTGAGCAGCTCATCACACACTCACCAAAAACACCTTCTAAGGGGTGCAGCACTACTGAAATATTGCCCTCACATAAGGTTTGCTTCTGTGCTTAGCAGCTGTTCAGAAACACAGTGTGCTTTGCTCGTGCACCACGACTTGTTTCACACACAACACTTGGTGCTTTGGGCAGGGTTTTTCACAGATACTAGTCAAGAAACCAACCTGAGTTTGGATTCTCAAAGTACAAATGTCATGAGAGGCTGAAGAGTTATGGTATTGCTCAGAAGCAGACCCCAAAGGCTTTTATCCTCCTCAGCTGGGACTGAGTTGCTATGAAGTTGCAGTGCAAGATGCTGTAGGGATCTGCCTGAAAAGCTTTAGCAGACACTGAATTCCTGTTCAGGGTAGGGTGCCACACTGGGCTGGTTTAAAAAGAAACCCATCAGGCAAAAAGAAGTCAGAGGGAGATGTCTGGTGTGTGAATGTTTAGTAGGGATGAAAAGGAAACCTGAAGCAGTAAAACATCTCAGGTACTGTACAAAGTGTTGCAGCTCACTGTGCAAGAACAATCTGAAGGCCACTGGCTCTGAGTGGCAGGTGCTTTTGGAGCAGCTCGAAGAGGCTTTCTGCTGCATGGGGTTGGTTGTGTTGCTCCGGGAAGCAAGTCAGCCCTCAGCAAGACAGATCTGTGTTCTAGATTAGCAGAACAATGCATGAAAGCCAAATGCTCAGCACTAAGGTATGCATGAGTGAGCAGAGAGGGAAATTTGCCCCAATTTGCCTATGTAAATGTAGCTCATCCCCAGTAGATGGGTTCTTCTGTGCCCTTTAATCATCTAATCACATTCTGTGGGAAATGGCTGCACAAAGCCACACCGATTTCTCTTGGCCACCTCGTGACACCAGGCTCTGCCAGTGTTTGTGTTCCCAGACATTGATTCCATCCATTTCTTTAGCTTCCTCACCAAATAAATAAACAATCAAGCAGCTTATTTGCTGGGAGGATCTATAGGCCACTGTGCTTGCCATTGGCCAGGCTTGCAGTTGCTGCAAATCTCAGTGTTTTGGTGTTTCAAAAGAGAGAAAGCTGCCTTTCTTTCTCAGTTCAGTTTCTCACACACAGTTGGTATTCTCAGGCAGCATTTGCAGAGATACTGCTGTGCTTTGTTTGAACATCCACCTTTTGATATCTTTGTGGCTGAACAAAGTTTTCCCTTGTCAGGCTTTCAAGTCCCCGGATGCCAGAAGCAGGCTGAGGTCTAAGCCAATAGAAGATTCTGTCCCCAGAGCTGCAGTCTGGGAAACATACAGTAAGTTCCTGGTGCCCATATGCTAGTGTACAGAACAACATGTGGTCCTCTGCCACGCTTGCTGGGGAAGCAGAGTTTGTGAGTGTCAGCTGTTTCTGGAGCCAAGATGGATGTATTCACTTCTGCAGGGCTCTAGTGCATGGCTGTTCCTTAGGCTGGTAAGGCTTCCAGGCTTTGGGTAGAATGAACTGATGTTGAGACTTCCAGAGGGAGTAAAAGAACATAGAAGAGAGAAATGCAGTGTTTTATCAACTAGCATACTATTTGAGGAAGGAATATATGGACATGGCTTTGGATTTCTTCATACCAGGCTGCAGTTACAGCTAACGATGCACTTGCAGCATGCTGCTGCTCCTGCTGCTTCACTCAGCCCTGTGCTCCTGACAGGCACTGCAGTGCCATCTCCAAACACACTCAGGGCTGCCTTGCAGTCTGCATGGGCATTGGCTTGGGCTCTCATTCTCAGATCAGCCGTTCCTGGGTTTTCTTGTCACTGAGAAGTGTCCCAGCTCCTACCCAGAGGCTCTCAGAAAGCCTTCTGTGAGGCTCCAGCGTTTCCTCTTAGGTAATTGAGGTTATTGTAACACACTACTTGAGGGGCATACAAAAGAACAGACTTCATCTGATATTCCAGAATAAATGCTGACACAGTTTTTCGGTTAAAAAAAGTTTGCCAGAATATTTTAGAAACTAACAATTATATGCTAATATTTCTAGACTAACAGGAATAGAAATCAGAATTAATGAGCTCTCTGCAGGTAGATCTGTCACATCTCTGCTGATGGGAGGCATGTCTCACGCTGACAGCACTCTGCCAACGTTCTGCAACCCTTGTAACAGCTCTGCAGCAAACACCCATCCTGGCCTGCTGCTCGAGATCTGACTGCTTCCCGCGTCTCCCCGCCTCAGGAGATGGACGTGTGGCTGTCCCTGTCCAAAGCTCTGTCCCTGGACCCAGCAATACTGTCACTGCCAACACCCTTGTCCAACAGGCAGAAGCCCCATGGTGCCTGCTTGGGTGCACCCATCCTTGCATGCAGACGAGCAGCCGTTTCCAAACATACCCTCTGAGCTGCTCGTGTTTCCTGGGACAGGGAGAAATGCTGAATAGATGTA
This sequence comes from Ceyx melanurus, assembly GCA_024611195.1. Classification (NCBI taxonomy): domain Eukaryota; kingdom Metazoa; phylum Chordata; class Aves; order Coraciiformes; family Alcedinidae; genus Ceyx; species Ceyx melanurus. Next base: position 24,548 of record JANHGL010013044.1, on the reverse strand, counting down.
TTGCTCGGAGAAACAGGCTGAATGTACAACTACACTGTCAAGTTTTCTGTGGATGCTAATTAAGTGATGTGATTTGTCTCTGTTGCCATTCTCCCCTGTGTAAAATTAAAATAATAATTGAAGCTATCGTAGAAGAAACTGGAAGAATAAATCTTTCCCTAGCACTGAGACAGTGTTGATCCAATGGCAATATGTCTTAATCTTTCTTATGCTGGATGAAGAGTAGTTGGCTAAGGTGGTGAGCACTGCTGTCCTTGACATTGCACATCCCCTGGCAAAGGCAGCCTCTTGTTTCTGGCAAACTGTAGACAGTCAAAACAAACAGGTAGATACTGTCTTCCAGCCTTTCCAGAATTCACAATATGGCCATAAACAAATGAAGTCTGTGATTCATTTCACCTCTCTTTTCCCCACCCTTCCTCGTGCATCAGTATGACTGTAATTTTATGCCTCTGCTTTAAAATCAGTTTATTCTTGCAGACTAATACCCAATCAAAAGGACATCTTGTTTGCAAATAGACCATCCTGGCTGCTGTCTAGGAGCTCCTCAAGCATATATTAATAACAACAATTACCATCAGCACTCATTATTAGTTCCTCCACAAGGTCTTTTGGGGAATAACTAAGTTCCTTTTTATTTTTGAGCATACAGAACTAAGAGTTGTTGATAAGAACTGTTTGTGTCTCATCATAGTTATTGGCCCATAGTTATTTTTTAAGGGCTGCATTAGCATGAGCAACTAGGCAAGAAAGCATGCTGACTACAAGGGGACTGTGACTGGTATCCTTTCTCATAAAAACATGTTGGAACTGCATTGAAATAGCAATAAATCTATTTTGGTACTATCCTGAAAATTCTGAATGAGTGAAAAAAAAGAAGTAATTATTTTGATCTAACGTGGAGAGTTTAATTAGGTGTCCAGTTTTAAATCCTGTTCTATTTGCTTCTGGCTTTAGTACTGCCTCTTAATTCAAAGAGCCAATGTGACCATGTTGTTCTCTCAGATTTCTCTGTAAATTGCCTTTAAGGTAGAAATGCCTGTCAAAAATATTCATTAGTTTTCTTTGTGACCTTTTATTTTATTCCTAAAAATGTGTTTGTTAATCATCTACAAAATGTAAGCTTTGCTTAAAAAGTGAAAACCAAGTAATCTTGAAATAAGTAAATCTCAGATTTGTTGGGGTTGAGAATCATTTACATATAGAAACAGTAAGAAATTATAAATACATGCTTTTGGTGACCTTTGGCCACTGTGCAGGTGTGAGCTGCAGGGTGGTGAACAGATCCTGCAGAGAACTGTGCGAGGCCTGTTCCCTCTGGCTAGAACGTGGGTTTGAAGGTGGGCACAGGCATTTAGGACAAAGATGGACTAACCCAGTCATTCTTCCCTGGGCATCTGAAGCCTTTATCAGCTGGCTACTGTGTTTCCCAGAACTGGCCAGGGCTTCATTGTCTCCTGAGAGTGTTCCAGCACACAGAGCCCTGCTGCTTCTCATGGCTTGTCTCCTTGAGAGCTCCAGCAGGCACCTGCCCCTTGGCCACTGCCTAGGAGTGGTCTGTGTGAGGTCAAACGAGCTGTGTGAATAATGGCAATCAGGAGCCAGGACTGTGACATCCCAGAGCCCTGCTGCTTCTCATGGCTTGTCTCCTTGTGAGCTCCAGCAGGCACCTGCCCCTTGGCCACTGCCTAGGAGTGGTCTGTGTGAGGTCAAACAAGAGCTGTGTGAATAATGGCAAATCAGGAGCCAGGACTGTGACATCCCAGGGCAAGGACTGTGTTCCTGCTGTGCAGGGCATGCTTCCCTCTGAGCCTTGCTTAACCAGCTTCAGCAGCTGTGCATTTTAAATGGCTCTAAAGCATGCTATGTTCCTGCAAAGGTAGATGCAAAACCAGAGTCTGCAATAAATCCAGGTTGATGAGTATCAGCAGAGGTAATTTTAGGTAGAATTAAGACTGTACATATGAAGCTGTGTGTGTTCTAGGAGCAGCATGGACAGTTCATCCCAACTGGTTTCTCCAGTTTTGTTTTCTGCTAGTTTGCATCCACAGCTCTTGATCAAAAGGAATTTTGTCCTTCAAAATTGATAAGGTATTTTGGAAGAGCAGCTTGTGAATTTCAGGACCTGGGCTTCTTTATCTATCTGCTCTGGCTTGCATGTCTGGCACAGATGAACCAGTTAAGCTCCAGCTATAAACAAAGTCCCATCCACCTTTTCTGTTTTGCTGGTTCTTGATCCTGGGAAACATGTGGATATCCACGTTACCAGCTGTCTGTAAGGTCCAGGCACACCAGCCCCTACTGTGTGTCTTAACAGGCCATGTTCAAAATCATCTTTAGCCTGTGGATTCACCTGTCTCCTACTGTCAGTGTTCTGTATTGTCTCTCCATAATAGGGCAGCTCATGCATTAAAGATCCTTATTGGCCAGCCATGATTGGAAGTGCTAATCAGACCTGGCCTAGAGTCGAGTGTAAGTCACATCAAGGACAGGGCTGGCAAGTGTTCAGGCTTAGGCACCACAGTGCTGAAATCTGCATTTGTTCTAATCTGTTCAGACTCGATTTCTGCAGTGCAGCCAGTGGCTGAGGCTGACCTTAAATCCAAGGAATCCTTGACTGTTGGTCTGTTTCCAAAGGCTTAATCCCTTTTTGTCTTAAGTTTCTTTTGTTCCTCCTTGTGCCTCCACAGAACGTAATGATATTTCTGCCTCTCTCTTCTTTTTCCTGAAGGAGCCCTTCACATCACTTATGGATTATTGGTAGTGTTGCACTTTCTTTTTGAAGTATTAGTTTCACTTAATCCTCCTGCTGCAGCACTCTGTTTCAGCTATGCCAGCATACCCTGAATTGCAGCAGTGCTGCTCTTCCAGGCCAGAGGTGGTATCAGTGTGGTACAGGGCACCCTTCCAGAGTCTCTGAGCTGAGCATCCAGCCTCCACTTCCCTCCCTGGGGTTAAAAACTGGAAACTGAGCACAGACAGCTTCCCAGCACCATTCTACCTACAGTTTAGTGAGTGTGATGCATTAATCAGTGCTACCAATACTGCAGCTGGAACAAAAAGGGGAAATAAGCAGCAAGCTGTGCTGCCCAGAGTGCCCAGCTGTGGTCTTTGTAGGTAGATGCTTTGTTCTATTTCAATAGGTCAACACTTCAGGAGGCAGAATCAGCTGTCTGGTGCTGTGCAGGCAAGAGTTCTTCTCCTATTCCTTCATAACATCCTGGGTCATGTGTCCCATGTGTGGTCTGAAGAAAACAACTGCCTTCTCCATGCAGACAGCCCTGAGGAAGAGGACAGGGAGGTTCCTGACCTTTCAGGGCCTGCCTTCTAGCATCTGGGTTCAGCAGTTACAGCTGAAAGTCTGGTCAGTTGCCGGGGCTCACACTCTGCCAGTGGGCAGCATACAGACTATGACTGTAAAAGACTCAGGGATCTCTAGACATTTAACAGCTTCATGTTCAAGAAACCCTACAAAGTGCATAGGAGTTAGACATTTTCTACAGATTACATGTACATTTAATTCAGGGCCATCAAGATGCAGATCTTACTACAGGGTCTTCAAGATAAAAACCAAAAAAACACAGAGACCTGAACAAGAATCCCAACCCTTGTCAGATTTCTTTTCAAATATGGCCATGGTGGTGTATTTTTCTCCCTGGTTTATTTCTTAGAAACGTCTGGATCATTTTTTGCTGAGATGGAACATTTCCATGCCAAGGTCTATAAGAAGCTGAATTGTTCTGATGGGGAGTGGCAGTCAGATGGACAGTATGGAATTATGTGAGGCCAGAGTGTCATGCACACGTATGAAAACAACCTTAATGTTGGATCATGCAAGTGGGCAGCTCATGAAAGGCTTTGTTCTGTTAAAGGAACATACGATGTTTTCAAACAGTTTATAGTTTTTGACTACTGGAAGTTGTGTTCACATAGGTAGGCAGGGCCAGCCTGTTAGGTTTGTATGTGTTATTGCTTCCATGTAAATCTGAGCAAGAGAACAGGTTTTGATTTTGTCTGGAATGTGGAGTTTGTGTGTGCTTAGAGGCTGGGAGCTTTTCTGTTCAGAGCTGGCAACTGTGTGCCATCAGTTGAGATTCCATATCACACGCTCACTAAGTTTCTGTATTACAAAGGTTGTGTAAATTGAATTACACTAACACCTCCTATGGTTTCAGGGATATCTTATTTGCATGACAAATGGTCTTACAAACAGTGTGCATACTGTATGCTCACCAATTAAGCCTTCTTTTTAATCCTCTTGGTCGTTCATAAAAAGAGGGAAGGATTTGGGGTTTTTTTTTGGTGGTGGTGTTGCAAAGAAAAGCTGCTAATGAAGGAATGATGAATGGTCTGATTGTGTTGCTGTTTGTATAGTTTCACCTTCATTTGCATCAGTACCAGGCACAGATCCCAAGACTCATTTTTCAGTTCTCAGTGCATCTCTCTGTGGCCCCTGCCTGCACTGGAAGCAAGGAAGCACATCTCTGGCTCCTAGGGTGCAGAACAGGAGTATTTCCCCTGGTGGGACTGTTTTCTACACGTGGTGCAGTGTGTAGCACCTGCCTGTGGAGCAGGAGGAGGCACCAACAGTGTGACACCCCCAAGTGTGCACCCTGTCCTGCTCCAAGGAGTGCCTCATTCAGTATCCTTTTCCAGCAGCTCCCACAGGCTGTCCAGGAGCAGGAACTCCCCTCGCAGAGGCAGAGGCAGCACAGAGAGGGTCCAGTCACACAGCACCCTGCTGAATTGCTGCAGTCACAGCAGAGCAAGCAGGGCAGCAGGCCACTCTCCCTGCAGCAGCAAGGGATGCACAACAACTGCTGACAAGTGACTCCAGTTCTGGAGTTCTTTGGCTCTTCCTGTTTTGCCTGTCGTTTTGAAAATACATCCACTGCCAAATAATAATTATTTTCTTTTCTAAAAAAGGAAAAAAAAAGGGAATGAAAGAATGTGTGGCTTTGTTTCCTGTATCTGTTCAGGGAACAGGCTTCATTTGATGGGATGCCAGGAGAGGATAATGCAATCTCCCATTAGGCCTGTTTGCATCTTTTTCCAGGATGACAGTTTAAGTCTGCTGGCCACAGATGGCCTTTGACAAGTGACAACACTTGCTGCTCTGCCAGTGTGTGACTTCATCAGTGTGACACTGCACGTGACTGCCCCTCGCTGCCTCTGCTGCCTGCACACACTGCTCCCCACCCCAGTGGCTCCACACTCACACAGGCTTCCCTTGCACACAACCAGAAGCCTAAAGCTGTAAAGAACCTGGGAGAAGCAGTATTGTTGGAATCCGGGGGTTTAACCATCAAGTCTGAAATTGCCTTGGCCCTGTAAAGCATCTTTACAGCTTCAGTATTTTTTTGACCCAGCGGTTTCCAGTCCTGGCGATGTCCAGCTGCCATGTTAGAGCTCTGTAATGTCTGTCTGCCACACCCCAGAGTGCTTCCTAAGGCTCTGCCAGGGCTCTCTTCTTCTGGTGCAAAGCCTGTGCCTGCAATGTGTACAAGCAATTCTTGTCTCCTCTGTCTTGGCAACCTTAGGGACTGTTGCCACTTGAATGGAGTCATCCATCATCTAGCACTGACTGGCGTAGGTTGAGTCTGTTCCTCTCCTGCCTTTTGCTTCAGAAACAGGAAAAAAGTTAGGTCTATATTCTAGACTTCTTACCACCTTTGAAGAGGACTCACAGTTTGTTCTGTGATTGGTAGCTATTACGTTTTCCCGAATTTCTATTATAACTGATCTAAACCTGGTGAGAGGGCCTATTGCAGCACAGCTTTTGAAAGGGGAGGGGAAAATACTTCTATCTTCTCACCACCAGCTTCCAGGAGAACACCAGTTGTAGCCATATAGCTCGATGAGATGCAGGAACAGTGCTGGGGCCCATGTGCTGGCAGAGCAGCAGGGGCCTGGGCATGAGCTGTAACTAATACTTGCTTCACAACAGAAGATGAGAGGCAAAAAGTCAAATGCCGTACAGGAACAAGGCTCCATGGATCTGTGGACCATGCTAAAGAGCAGGAAAATTAATGTGCTTATAGAAAATGCTATTCTCTTTAAGTCACAATGACCCTGGGCCCAGTCCACTGCCAAAACAGTGGACAGCCTAGAAGAGGAATAAATACTAACATCCTGAGATCTGTATTTGGTTGTAAGGACAGCCCTGCTGCTGCAGAGCATGAGGAATTACAGAACAGTTTCAGAAGACAGCTTGTTAAAATAAAGTGGAAGTATCCTGGACAAGTAAATTGCCTCATTTAGAGGGCAGTTTTGAAACAAAACATTCTGAGAGGTTGATTCTGGCTCCATACTGTAAGCAGCTGAATTAGCCCTTGTCCAATGAATGGCTCCAGAACAGGTCTGAGACTCTCTTTACAAGATAATTCTTCAAGTATTATTAGCAAAATGTTATATTCCCCACATCCTGCTAAGAAAGGGTGGGACAGCTGCTGCAGACAAACTTACCCCATCTGGTGATCTGAATGATGAGGAACCAGAGGAAGGACCCTGACAAGAAGCATTTCTCTCCAGGATTCTTTAGTCATGTGGCAAGTGTGTTAGATGAACAATCAGGTGACACCCAGCGTTTTGGAAGTGCTGAGTTATGGTTCCTGCTCTGTTCTGAAACCCATCACCTCCTCTAGTGTTTGATCCCTTCAAGCTGGCAGGCATGTGGCCAGCTAAATGTCATCTCTGTTGTGATGCTCAAACCCCTTGCTTCACAGGCACAGCTACCAAAATGTTAGCTACCTTTATAGAGCCTCCTAATGCAATCCTCTTCCAAAAAACCTTGGATTTTCCAAAATGGCATTGCTTCTCGTGCCCTTGATCTTTGTGACTGTGGATGAATCTGTCTGCTCTCCTGAGGCTCACTAACATGTGCATTTCCCCCTGTTTTAGCTGGTATTTATCTAGTGACTGTGAGGTTGAGCCCTTGGAAAGGACAGAGAAGAATAGCAGCTGCTTGGCTGTGAGAAATCTCTTTGGCTGGCAGTTTGTGCAAGAACACAGTCTGTTGACTGGTAGTGATATAAATATTCAGTACTGGATTGACAGTACACAGGACATAAGCCTGCTGGGGATAGTGAAATTGAGCCATGACTTCTTTCCTTCCATTGTGCTCCTGTGGGGAAGGCATGGAGGGTGTCCAGCAACAAGCTTCTTTCCTTACCAGAGATAAGCCAGTAGAGGACAAACCCAACTGAGCAGAGAGGAGCTGTCATTGTTTCCCACTTGGCTTCAACTTCTGCAGACAAAGCTAGAGCTGGTAAGTGAATAAGGTTGGGAGAGCTTGCTGGACCCTCCCAGAGGTGCTGAGTCTCCAGGCAGCTCTTGCTCTTTGGCTGAAGAGGGGCTGTGTAACTGCAGAGTGCTTTGCTGTTGGCTACCTTGGGCCGTTTTGTTTTGTTTGCCTAGCAGCTTGAGGCTTGATGGTGAAGAAACAGATCCCAGGAACAGTTAGGGGGCTGCATTTAATAGGTAATTAATGTGGTGACATCAGCACTGAGGAATGTTATTTGCAGTCAAATGTGGCCAAAGAGACCAATGGTTCTACTCCAAGAGATAAGCACTAAGAAAAAAATGAATGGCTTTCTAGCATGGTATTCCCAGAACATTAAACCTGATCATTAGAGTCCTTTTTAACTCAGCCACTCTTGGGTCATAGGAACCCAGGGTGGTGGTTCAGGAACCCACAACATCCAGGTGGGATGAATATTAGACTAAGCTAAGAAGCTGCAGACCTAAAACTGCATCAAGTGGGAGGTTTTCCCAACAATACAGAATAGGATCTAGATCTGTTCATTTGTGTTGTCTAGTTGTGTGTGAAGCAGAACCATTTCAGCTCTGTATGCACACTTATGCCCTTTGTTTCCCCTTCTGGGGCACTTCTGTGTGGGCAGCAGGAGTGCACTGAGATGAGCTCTGGAAATTGTTGCAGGGAAGAAGCATAGCAGGGGAAATGCACCAAAGGAAAGCTACCAGATTGTGAGAGGAAAGCAAGACTGAGTTTCTGCTTTGTTCTTATTGACACATGCTGTTTCTACTTCACATTCTTACGTTGCTGAGAAACCCTGTCATCTGCAAACAAAAACAGCCTGCACAGTATAGAGCTGAGTGTGAGCAGAATGTAAAGAGGGGGATATCTGTAGTCAGCCAGCAAGAGCTTGCCATGTTACGGCCATGCACACAAAAAGATACCTGCTTTTAGGCACCAGCTTCACTGCCCTGAGAAGCACCTTTCAGCAGCTTTTCTGTCAGGAAGTTTTCAGAAGACTTAACTTCCATTTTTCTGCAGAATCAGAGCTGAGGTAAAAACTTGGTTCCAGTAGTGAAAGAACAGGTTTTCTCAGCCAAAAGCTGCTTAGTCAGACAACCTGAGAGTAGTGGTCTGGCTCTGTTGGCACTGCTGCAGGGGCATGGGAAGGACTGGGACCAGGGGGCACAGCTGGCTCAGGGTAATGAAGCCCTGTCAACGGTGAGCTGGGGGTGAGCAGATGGAGTGCACAGGCTGCTGTCAGGGGTCTGCTCGTATGCAAACTCCCCATTACATCTGCAGGGGGCTTCTGTCCTTAATAGGGAACATGTAGCTGGGCTTAATGGGCTCTGACTAATGACTGAGAAGGAAAAAGATGAAGAATTATCTCCTTTGTGATTTTCCTTTCTTTCTTTCACTCACCCTTGCCAGGCAGGAAATGATTTTCTGTAGCTGCAGTTTCCCTGGGAAGATCAGCAGGTATCTCTTTAGCTGGTTGGTCACTAGCTGTAGGGTTTGTGCTCAGCTCTCACCGTGTGACACCCCAATGAGGATTCCTACTGGGGTGTCTGTGGCAGAAAACTCCCCAGTGCTGTTCGTCCCCAAGGCAATAATGAGACTGCCCTCACTTCTTGTGACCTCACAGGCTCTGCACACTTATTTTTTTCAACCATCATGACTACCTGGGTCCTCTTGGAGCTGCTGCCTCTGTGCACACTCAAACATGCTGTGTAAACGTCATGGAGGGAGGGAAACATTGCAAACACATTTTCTGCACTGTTTTAGTCCACCTTCTGCATCTTTAGAAGGCCTCAGGTTTCCAGATATTCATGATCTAGAGTACGTACAACAAACAGCTTTTCTGTTGATGAGGTTAAGAAATGTGACATTTTAGTTCATTCTTCAGGCTTAGCAAGTAATTCTAATTTCAAGGAAAACTGGAGTAGGTTCCCTGGTGTCCTGTGTTTACACTCTATCTGCAGAAAGCTTACATATACAATGTCACAGTGTTTGTGAAGGGTGTCTGGTCAATATTTCACTTTTGAAGTCTTGAGGAAAAAATAAGGGAGGTCGATGAACTGAGAATAGTGCTGTGTGTAGAGTAAAAACAAAAGCAAAACCAAAAGCCAGAGACCTTTAGTTCAGTGAGAAAAGGCTGCTGAAAAAATGCTGAGAAATCCTGAAGGCAGTTCCGTTCAGTTGGCCCAAATCACACCAGTTAATTAATATAATTGAGGTTTGCTGGTTTCTTGTAGCTGACAATATGGCCAAAATAACTACAGTGTGTATCATAATTGTAGTGTACCTTCGATTACTGGAGAATTAGAAACGTGTAATTGGTGTTATCTCTGTCAAATAACTGAAATAGACTCATTCCTCCATGGAGTGCCTCTGTGAGCAACCGAGGCAGACTGTCTGAGCCAGGTATGTGAAATGACACAGACAGGCCCAGCATCCAGCACCTGAAATAATGAAGTAGCAAAATGCACCCAGCACCCTGCTAATTGGTTATAATGGAAGTGAATTGCTGTGTTGAAAGCTGCCCGATGGACAGCCTCAGATAGGTTGTGTTTGGGAGGTTGCTGAGCTGGTTTGTGTATTGTGCACACAAGAGAGTTTGGGTCCAAAGCTTGGGGAAAAAAAGCTTGGCAGGACCCTTATTGCTGTAGCCTTGATGCTGTGTGGTAAGGGGTAGAAAACAGTCACCTCTGACCTGTCAGACCTCAACATGGTTGTTCAGGGCAATGCCACTATGATTGTAAAAAAGAACAACAAAACAAAATCCCAAACACACACAACCCCAAGCAAGAAAGCTGACTTGTGACACCTTTCAATTATGGCTAAGTACTCTTGGTATCATATTTGGGCTAATTCTACAATCCCTTGGGGCTGTACAAAATAATGGGAGTGGGCATTTCAGCAGGTTCTCAGGGTTAATTCCTGAAATTCAGGTCCTCCTGTCTTTGGAGCTAATTCTTTATGCACCTAAAGGTTGCTGTTAAGCAACACGGGATAATTTCCTTAAGTAAAATTGAGTTGTAGAGGTCAGGCTTGTTGAATATTTTTGGCTTCTCTGTAAACACGGAGCAATGTCAATCCAGCTAGGCTGTAAATATCTTTCATTGCTGGTACAATCTTGTAGCTTCAATACACAAACTGTAAAATACAATTTAGGGGAAGCTAGAAGCTTAATACTGAGGTTTATTGAAATGCTTACTAGTGTAAAGGCCCAGTCTTGGTATCTGTGTAATGATGTAAATTACTAAAGCCTAATGTCAGCATCTGCGAGGTGTGTGAGCCTGGAAATAAACTGTTTGGCATTTATGAAGTCAGAGGCAATATATTTGGTATAAAATGTTTCATAAAAATTTCACACGAGTGACAGCCTGACAGCCTGGCTCATCCTGCAGCCACTGAGGGCAATTCCAGTGATTGTACTGGCTGCTGGCATCTTGGATGAACTCTGCAACATTTATAAGCATGTGCTGTTTTATTTATGTGAATACTTTTACTGAATTCATGCATGTAGATACTTTTCAGTGTGGAGTCCTGGTCAGAGTTAATTCTTCAGAGAAGTTATTATAATACCTGTTTCTTGTCTCTTTTGTAACAAATATAAATACACCAGAAATATATTTAGTAATATATTTCTAAAACCCCAGTAGCAACTACATTAAAATGTTTTTTTGAGAAAGGACATACCACTTGCTAACCATTAAGTAATTTAGAGGAGTGTAAAAACATTGGCTTTATGTATGTTGAGAGATAAAATTCAGGCTTTTCAGATCCACTTCTCTGTATAACCATGCTACATGTATTTAGGAAAAGGGAGGTTCATGTGTTTTTAGCTTACTAGATTTGAAAATAAATGTATTGTAAATGTTGTGGGCCAAATGTCTGGGATCACTGTTTATAATCCCGTTGATTTGCATATGGCAAATCAGGTTTGGACCACTTGAATATCAGCAGTGTATTGATCTGCCAGAAATCTTCCCCGTTTGTTGATGTGTCTGCCTGGGGTGCTAAAGGCAGAGCAGTGGCTCATAGTGCTGGGCAGGCTCCACCACTGCACTAACTGCATCTGTTGGTTCCCCAGGAGTTCCTGCTGCAGCATCCTCCTGAAGCCTGCCTGGCAGAAGAGCTGCAGGCTGGGCAGGAGCACTGCTGGTTCCCTGAGACACCCGCACCCAGGGATGGGCTCCAGGTCCTGTAGCTTGCATTTTCCCCCTGCAGCTCCGTGCCTGCCTCGCTGCGTTCGGTGAGCAAGCGTGGCAGCTAGGAATGAATGCTGGCTGATAAGCTGCTGCACTCGCTGTCTACTGGGAGCCTGACTGACATCCCTGACACTGCTGTATCTAAACAGCTTGAATATGTGACCTCATTCCTTAAATACCATCGCTTGAACAGCTCTGGGTGCTAAAATAAAAGCGGGTTGGTTCTCAGCGGTGAGAACCACGGGCCCTGACAAGCTCAAACCAAACCACACCTTCTTTCTGGTGCTGCAAGCAGCTGATGTGGAGACAGCCCCTGACGGTGAGGATGCTGGCTGGGCTTCCAGTCCCCGGCAGCTGGGGCAGCGCTGGGGAGCTGTGGACAATGGCCCCAGAAGGGTCACCTGCCTGAGGAACTGGCTTTCTAGCTGCTCCCTAAACGCAGGGGGGCTGGAGCTGAGCCACACCTCTTCCAGCCTCTGCACTGCAGGCCTAAGTGTAACCAGGAATTTAGAAACAAGCTGTGCCCGTTCAAACACAGCTATGTGTTTCTCTGGAAACAGTGCTTGCAAAGTTTTTCCCAGGAGGTGATATTTGGAAGAGCTGAACTACTAGGAAGCTAAAGATGGGCTGGTTTAAAAAGAAACTTACAATTTTTATCTACAAAAGCCATTTATTTAAAAAATAAAATAATTATTAAATCCCCTGCAAAGTAAATAGAAATAAAATATTCTGATTTTTGTGAACGCATTTATTGACTATGCTTTAAACAGCCCTTTCAGTTTGAGCTTGGCACTTAAACTGCTAATTTAAAATGCAGCTGTGACAACATTGCATGCCACTGTTTGCAGATGCATTTATGATTATAGACGCAAACTTTGTTACTTGTGATGTTCTGTTAACTATTGGCAGCACCAAGGCAAGTGCCATAAAAGCCAAAGGGGTCAGAAGGCAGAAAGGATATTCAGGAAACCACCTTATCTTTAGCATTATCTAGACCTCTCCCCCAAAAGCTGGATGTAATTTATATTAAACTGTGTTTTATTTTCAGAATATAAGCTAATTTTCTTCCAGTAAAGTTGTAAAAACTGTAAATCCTGCTCGTAGGCCCAGTCCAGCAGGTGCTTTGCCACTGGGCACAGTTTTGGATGCTAGCTAGGGCAGGCTGTGGTTCTGAAGAGGAGCAGGTGTAATAAGCACTGCAGAATCAGCATCTCTTAGGTGGTGCACCTACAGATGAGGGTGCCTATGGGCTTGTTCGTGGATGTGCAGGGGTCACAAGAAGTGAGAGGGAAGGGCACTGGGACAGGAGGGCTCGGGGCAAACCTGTGTGCAGAGGGGGAGAGGGAAGGGCACTGGGATAGCAGGGCTTGGGGCGAGATTCTGCTGGGCTTTAAAGGTCAAGAGGAAGAACCTTGAGGCCAATATTGAATATGGCTGGCAACCAGGGTAACTAAGCCACTAAGAGAGTTATGTGCTTACTCTGTCTGCTGCCAACCCAACCCTTGCCAGTATCTTTTTGTGGGAGCTGAAGTCCATTAATTCTGCATGCATGCACACACAACAGAAAGGGTCTGACATTACCCCGGACTAAACGGAACAAAACAGGCACAAAGAAGGACAGTTGCATCTGGAAAAGGCAAGGAAGTGTGCTGGCAGTGTTCCCAAAATGAAAATTTCCCTCCCATGAAGGCACACGGGTTGTGTGCTGGAGCAGAGAAACTGCAGCCTGAGATGCTGCAAAGCAAATGCATGTTTTGAATTGTACCTAGACATGGACATCTTTTCTGTTCATACCACGTGCATCTAAATACTTCCCAACACCCTGCATCCAGAGGCGTCAGGTGCCCTGACAACACACCTACGTGGCAGATGGGACAGTGGTAATGATTTTTAATTACATCTTTGTGATACTTGGCATAGGAATGATAGTTGAGCTTCCTAATGATTCTATTAGAGCCGTAAGTGAAAAATATACAGATTGAAGGAAAGAGATGAAAATAGTGCTGTGAGGAGACCCTTTAATGAAGCAGTTAAATCCACTGTAGAACACAAACTGTTTTTAATTAGAAACGTTGGACAGTTTAATCTTTCTATCAGATGTTCAGAGGAAATCAAATACCCCGTTGTATAAAAAGCAGCTGGGACACAGAGAGAATGACACTTCTATCAGTTCTCTGTGAGAGGTCAATGACAATTTTAATTGATGCTATTTCAGTTCTTCTGGTGTGGTGGTAGCTAGAATAGAAATATCTGGACTGCTTGTTCTTAGAAATATGTGGACTCTGTTCAGGAGAATCTTCACCTTAGCATCAAGTACAATGACTAGATGAAATCTGCAGATAAAGGAAAATGGGTGCAGCTAAAGGTCATTTTATGGGTACATCCCATTCAGTTAATTTCTGAAAAACACAGGGAGTGGCAACATTCACTTATTTTCAAAGACACGGTTAAGCCAGATATCATTAAAAATACACGTTGCACAAAAGCTAGTACACAGTTCTAAAAAACGATATTATAAACTACAATAGCTTTAAAGATTTATTTTCCTGATTACTTTTTAGATGTAGCAGAGGCCTTTTTTGGCTTGTTCTTTGTCAGACTGAGATCACAGCACAGTCCTACTTAATCTCCCTTGATTTCATGGGTGTCAGTGTTGCATACTATCCTAAATAGAAACTGTCTTACTAGAGTAGTGGGAATATGGGCCCAAGTTTGAACCATGGAAGTATTCCCAGTTTGTTTTAGCTTTTTTCCAATATGCAGAGAAAGACGCTGATTATTAAAGACAACAGGAATCAGAATTTTGGAGGTATTTCTGCAGTTTATCTGTGAAAAGACCTACTGTCATTCATTCAGGGAATGAAAAAAGACAAGAAAACCCCCTAGGTTTCAGTCTTTGCTGTGGGCTGAAAGCTTGTAGTAGGGTACTGGGGAGTATTTTTTAGCTTGTGGTTTACAGGGTTTTGAAGAGTGGATGATCTTTTAACCTCTCTGGACTGAACATCAGGAAGATGGACTTTGGGAGTCAGATGGTCCCACCCATTTCCATGTTTTGGTGAGGCAGGGTGAATTTGGTGTCTGAGATTATCTTGGAGTGTAATTCTACTCAGGGTTGTCTTCTGCTCTGCTTCTCATGTAAACCATGTTTCATTTGGTTAGTTTTGAACCTCTAAAGCCTGATGCAGCAAGCCAGAGTCTCAGCTAATAGTAATTCCCTACAGCAGGCTGATTTCAGTAAAGCAGCCCAAATCTGTGGAAGATGAGGATCTAACCCAAGAGCTCTTTGCCTAAGCAGGTTGGATCTGATTTCAGTGACACTTCTCTTCAATACATGATATGAACTCTCTAGAGCTAATCTTTACCCAGCTTGGTAAGAAACGAGGGTCCCTTCCATTTTCCCAGCAGCCAATATCCGTCTGCATGATTTCACCATTTCTGGGATTATCCTTTGGAAACAGGTTGGTCTGCAGTGTCACTAACAGTGATGAGAATGGGGCTGTGCTCCTACCCTGCAGGCTGTGGAGAAAAAGCTGCCTCTGCAGAAAGAAGGGGAAGAGGGGAGGTGATTCTGCAGGGCTGCTGCTGCCCAAGAAGTGACCGTGGATCCTCAGTGCTCAGACTGGAGCAGCCTGCAGACCCCTTCTGTGGCTCCTCACCCCTTGTGAGCACTGAGATTAGAGCACTAGTGGTGACCATGTCAGGACAGCACCAGCTTTGTGTCCTTTTCCCACTGCTAGCTGTGGTTGGTGTTGCTTTCCCAGGCTGCTCAGCTCAGCTCACTGGTGCTGCCCACATCATGGCACCCGTCTCTGGGTTGGCTTTGCTGGAGACACATCACTTCAGATCAAGAAGTGATGAGCTAAATAGCTCCATCCCTTGAATTCCTCATCTCAGACAGAGTACCTTTGGATTTCACCAGCTCTGCTGTGCTTTCCAGGTTTTAGGTGTAATCCTTCCAAAATGCTTTAATCACATTAGAAGTTTAATCATAGTAGCAGCTTTTCTTATTCCTATTATTCAAATGTCTTCTCAGCTTTTAGTTGTGAGTTGTGGATGGGTTTGTCTTGGTTTTTTTTTTTTTGCTTTTGAGGACAAATTCTTAGTCTACAAGAAATTTAAACCCAGTGGTATTCGCAAATGCAGAGACTCCAATTTGTTATTATTCATTGAATTAATGCATTTTTGTCTCAGAATATTGTCTAACTTAGGGTAACACCTACCTATTTTAATATCTTTATACAACTGAAATATGCAGCATGTAGGATCAGGCTGTAAAGTCTGTCCTTGTCATACTAAAAACACAACTGCCTCTTGACTTTCAGCAGATTTTAGTCCTCTTGCCTTCAGATACTCATAAACAACTGCATTTTACTGTAGTAACTTTTACATGCACATGCCTGAGAGAAAAACTGGTCCTTACAAAGAAATTTTGAATGAGAAGAGAGAGTAATATAGGCTTAAATGTATATCTCAAATAACTGAACTGAGTCAAACTATAAATAGATTCAGTGCAGCAAGGTAACTTGAAATTAGATTTTGTGTTGTATTTCTGCCTCATCTGTTTTTCTGCTTTCAAGGAGGATTTTATGCCCTTTCCTTTCTTCTGTCTTCATTTCAAATAACAGAGCTGAATCACACTATTAATACACTCAGTGCAGCAAGGGAACCTGAAATTACACTTCTCCCTGTTTCTCTGCCTCATCTATTTTTATTCTAGAAAGGGGGATTTCTTGCCCTTTCCCTTTTACAACTTCTGTACATTGGGCTGGTGATTGGTTCCACTTTTTCTTCTAACTCTCTCATGTCTGGCCACAGGCCACTCTGAAAAACTTAAAGATACAGATTCCATTTTGTTCTGCCTATTTTCTTCCCACCCAGGCTGCAGAGCCCAGGGAGTTGCTCAGCTCCCACCCCTGTTTTCTGTGCACGGCCCCCCCTGCTCTCGTGCCATCTCCATCGCTGCCCCGCGACGACGGCTGGCGAGCCCCAGAGCCTCCAGCTCTGCTCTGTGCTGCTGTCCAGAGGGGCATCCCTGGGACACAGGGTCAGAACAGGACAGGCAGCCTCCTCGTGCCTGCTCTGTAGATGGCCATCGTGGAGGGTCCCACACAGCTTGTGGCAGCGTGGAGCTCTGTGCAGCCCTGAGAACAGGAGCAGCCAGCAGAGCTCCCGCAGTCACCGCGCGTTCCTGAGCCCCGCGTTGCCAACCCCAGGCCCTCCTCTTGGCAAATCCCACCTGACATTGCCCCAGGTGCACTGCATACACATCTCTGGGGCGTTTGAAACCAGTCATGTGCTGACACAAAGCAGAATAAATGGGCATTAAATTGCTTGGCATATTGTGCCACTAACTTCCTGGGCATAAGGACTCTTCTGAACTCCTGCAGCACGAGTTACCTGGTTCATCAGTGCTTCAGCTGTCTGCAGCGTGGTGAGAAACCTGACTGATGGAAAGCCAAAGAGCCCATCCTGGCAGGAGGCATTTGCAGTGTCTGTGCAGCATACAGGGTCTGCCTTGGGTGTCAGTAAACGAGAGCCTGTGCAGTCCTTGCCTTAGAAGCTCACAAGTGAGAAGTCACAGAAGCGTGTGCAATTAGCTATAATGTGATACGCAGTTCCTGTATATGCTATCTGTCATATTGGCTCTGCTTATGTATCTAAAGATAGTATTATGGGATGCCAGTCTTATCTCACAGAAGACTTTTTTCTCCTCAGTTCCCATATGCATCTCCTCAGTGGCTCCTAGATCTGCCTTCCACATCCGAGCAAATCGAAATCATCCGGGAGGAACCGCCTAAGCAATAATGGTAAGCAGCAAACTGACTGCTCTTTTTCCACTGACCTCTTGGGCTTGTTGTTACCTCAGTTTTCCAAAACACTCCCTCACAACATGTCTTTCATCCACCTGTTGCATTGTGTTCTGTGAACTGTGTGTGGGAGGAGCTGCCTCCTGAACATGCCAGTGCCTTGCGTAACGCAGCGAGCCTTGGTACTTGACTGGGAGGCCTGAGCACTCCACAGGGTAAACTTCAGCCTTGTTAAAGCCAAACAGCTGGACAGAGACAAAATATTTTGCTTTTTTTGGTTCACATTTTCATATGCACTTATATGTATATATGTGCCACAAAAAGCTATCAATGCATAAATACCAAGGATGAAAGAATCTCCATAATTTGAACTGAAATTTCCAGTCAGAGAGGAAGCCTAAGTCCCTAACAACAACAAATTACATGGCATTCAGTTGACAGAAAATGATCTAAAATTGAATCAATGTGTCATATGCTATATATTTATACAGGGGCACCTGATTTCATTGTTAAAGCAATCCAAATAGCACTTGCTATTTCAGGAAAATACAAGAGATGGTAGCCTGTACTAGGAATATATTTTTAGCAGTAATATGTTTATCTTTATTTGGTTGTAGTTAGATGGATGCTATATGAAGAAGTAAGAATTAAACAGTCCTAGACTGTTTTAGTCTGAGGGAGCTGAAGTTAATAGTTTAGACTCTGCCAGCTGCTAGTGCTGATCTTTCTATTCTGTGGGTCAGCAGCTGGAGGTCTGGTCCTTTTTAGCATCCCTTTTTGTCTGCTGCCAGCTGTCTTCCCTCTTATCCCACAGTGGGAGACAGAAATGACTTTTATTAAATTAGTTCAGCATCCTGGGGCAGCCATGGATAGAAGGTAAGCATGGCAGTTCCTCCTCTAGATTGCAGTCTAGGCAAGAGAAATCACTGCTGGTGCGGTATCAGAAAGCTGCTCGTTGTCACTCAGAGAGGCTGGGTTTACAGCAGAACACACAGTTGAAGTGTTATGATTTTATTCTTTTAGCAGCAGACATTTGAAACTGATTTGTCAGGTGACAGTTGGAAAAAAAAAGAATTCTAAAGAAGTTGTTATTTGCATAAAAAATCAGAGTGATTGGGGATTAGGTAAAAATAAAAAGTGCATGCAAAGAGAAAAGGAGAATGAAGTAAATTTCTGACACCATCTGCCATCTTAGTTCATCTAGATTAGCTTCAGGAACGTGCTCCATCAGAGACCTGTTACTTTACAACAGCACAATGCAGAATATACAGGAGCTCTGCAGAATCAACCTAGATAAACCTTAAAGACTGATAATTCCAAATTCTGACATCATTTTCTAAAACTTTAAGTGGGTAAGATTTGAATGAGAAGCAAGTATCATAGAGATAACTACCTCTGAAGCCAAACTTCTTTTTTCTTAATATTTTTTTCCACCAATTTACCCAGGTATTCTGCCCAGGATATGGTCAAGTTACAGCTATTTCCAGGCTCATGCATTAAAATGTGCAGTATTTAGCAACCTGATGGAACAAAACTAGTTACTCTTGGCCAACTCTTGTGCTGAAGTTGTAATTTAAGCAGATGTTACATGGTACTCAAGTAGTTGGTTTTTACTGAAATAAGTTAGGTTTTCACAAGTTACAATGAGAAGACTAAAAACTACATTTGCACTGAAAAAAACCAACCAACATTTGAAAATACCTTAGAACAAGTGATACCTGCCAAGCTCCATGCCCTAGAAATTCTGAAGAACATTGATTTTCTTTGGGGAATAAAGTGACCCTAAGCAACTTATTTTTCACATGCCGTTTTTCAAAAATCTTTTCCTTTTGTTTCTGCTCCTTTTCACATGATAGATCAGAGAGAATTCAGCCAACAAGATTTATCTCCTTTTTTTTCTTCCTGTCCTTGCCAAAACTGGCAACAAAAAGCCCATCTGCTGGTAGCACCTAGCTAGTCCTCACCACAGTGCCCTGGCATGACTCACCCAAACACATCTTCATCTACAGCAGTCACCAGCTAGTTCCAAAACCAGTACAACTAGCAGGTGCAGGTTGCCTATAGCTGCAGGTCTCTCCTGGAATACCTTCAGTCATTGCCTCATCTCTTGGTTTGTCATCTGGTAGAAGTCAGACAGGCTTGTGAGAACTGCTCCCCTGCGGATGGCTCCCGAGCGGCGTGGGCAGCAAGCGAGTTCTCCTGGCTCCCTCCCCAACCTCTCCACTTCAGCTGCTGGTTGCTGCAAAACTATCAGGAGTTTCAGACCCTTGAATCTTCTGCCCCTGTCATAGCTGACTGAAATGGTCCCAAGTGTCCAAAAGCTAGCTGTCTGACGTGAGGAGAAGGGAGGGACACGGAGGGCTCCGGTGCGCGATCAGCTCGATGTGATACTGAGAAAGCAGGGTTGTCATGTTGAGCATTTTTTTAGCTGCCCTATCTTTGCCTGACCCAGATAACAGGAAGAGCTCCCTAAATGCTCGTGAGAAAGCAGCAGCAGTGTCAGGCTTGGAGGTGTCTCCAGATCTGCCATCTCCTCTGTCTTCAGAACTCAGAGGCACTGTGACCTCCAAACGCTGCCGTAACTCGGGTTCCAGCTGCTGTAGCCTGGGAAAGCCACACGAAGCAAGTGCTAGAAGGTGCTGGTGGGAGACACTTAAAATCAGTGCTATTGCTCCCATATAGTCCTGGCCTGAACGTGTAGGTGTCTTAACCTTGTCTGCAGTAATGGTCAAAACATTGCTACTGTCAATCAGGCTGTTTACTCATGGTGAACACATTGCTACTACCAGGCTGTTTACTCATGGTGAAGATGTTACTGTCAGGCTGTTTACTAATGGTGAAGGTGTTACTATCAGGCTGTTTACTAATGGTGAAGATGTTACTGTCAGGCTGTTTACTAATGGTGAAGATGTTACTACCAGGCTGTTTACTAATGGTGAAGGTGTTACTGTCAGGCTGTTTACTAATGGTGAAGGTGTTACTGTCAGGCTGTTTAGTAATGGTGAAGGTGTTACTGTCAGGCTGTTTACTCCTCGGGCATATTTGGCAGCCAAGGGCAAGTTGCTTACCAGGCTGCTTCTTTCCTAAACTGGTAAATATCAATGCTGAAAAAGAGCAAACATTGATTTCTAATTTAAAGTATATGCACTTTTCCTTTTGAAAAGCAAACTGTTTTAAATGTCAAATTATTATAACTTTCATGTATGTCTAAGTTTTAAAAAAGCTATTAATGTAGGTAAAATACTGTGCTTTCAGATAGCCTGTTCTTGCTGATGGTGTTGCAAGTTCCATTACTGGGCTGGTAGCACCACTAGCTCAGCATCTGGAATCAGAATGGTGGAGCTGCCAGATCAGCTCTTCCCACCTGCACCTTCCCCTCAATATTGGTTTGTTCAGCTAATTCAGCTTAGTCTCTTGGACATTCCAAATTAAAAATCAGAGGGTTGAACATCCCTGATTTAGGGAGATCTTACATATTTTGACCCTGGAGCACACCATCCACATTTTTTTCCTGCTCTAAACCTATACCTGTTTTTTTTATACCTCATTTCTGAAAAGCATGAGGGACTGAAGAGTAGCAATATCAACCCTAATGTGGGGCATCACTTGTATTCTGGGCTCTCTGAAAAATGACACTTCATTCTCATGCCTTAAAATGCTTTAGGAGTGCTCAGAGTCTCAGAAGACTTCACATTCTCTAATTATTAGATTTTCTGCAGTGACCTGATAAATTTAGATAGTGGGATTAGCAGTTGTTTACTGGACATTATTCTGCCACACGCCCATGGCTTTGTTTTCCTGAGACACTATTATTAACATGTGAATACACACGTTTGTTCAATTTTGTTAGTAATATATTGCATCACTGTAATTATGAAAGGTCTTTAGCACTTTTTTTCACTTCAGGACATTTCTGGTTGCCTGTTTGCTCCCAGAGTGGCTGATCCTCACTCCTCTGACTGGGCAGAGGAAAGGACTTGAAGGAAAATATTAATTTAAAACCCACACTACCTGGTTGTTGGGAGTTTATTAGTCCTACGAGCTAAGCAGCCTTAGGTGTGGTCAAGGCTTGGGGAGGAGGCTCTGTGGGAGGGTGGAAGTGCTGCAGGAAGTGTTTACAGAACAGAGTAAACAATGTCTTCTTTGGGTTGGAAGGACCCCACTGCTTGGGGTCTGATACGTCAGTAGGAGAGAAACTTAGTTCCTGAGCCACGGCTTGTGTTTTCAGACTCAAGGAAAGGAGCAGTCAGACTAAAATCCCATCAGGAGTGGATTCCTGTGCAGTTGCAGTGAGGTGAACTGCTCCTGTCACTGGGATGCTGCAGAGCATGGCAGTTGCTTTCATTCACTTCCCACGAGGGTATGTTTTAACGGGGAGTGAACACATTCCTGTCCTCTGTTAATGTTATGCATCAGCTCTGGGTGCTTTGAATGAAAGCTGACACTGACCAAGTTGTGGCCCCAGCAGAAATTACCTGGCCATAGCAATGAGCAGCTGCAGCTAATGGCAACCTTCCACTCGTGCTGGAATCTGTTTCATCTGTGAAGATGGACTGGCTCAGCACCTGGCTGAGCTGAAGGAAGCTTTACAGAATGTTTGGTGACAGGTCTGAATAGGAATACTGGATATTGACATGGCTATTAGGGCATTTACTGTAGAAATGGACGGTTTGAGTTTATCAGGGTGATGTTGAGAGGATAAAAGATGTGGAAAAAATTGACTCCTTCGAAGTTGGCCTATGGGGTGTTAGAAACAATTCTTGAATAGGAAGTGCCCAGAACACTAAAGAGCATAAAAGGTTTAAAAAACTACTGCAAATACACTTTAATTATTGCAGAAAATACAAATTATTGATGAAAAGCAGACCCCACAGAGTATCTGGTAAAGCTGCACCTGAGTCAGTTGCCATCAAGAGATGATAATCCCTTCCTGCTTTACACTTTCCCCTCCATATCCTGCATCTGTGTAAGCTAAGCAGTGGTGGTGTCACAGCATCTCACTGATCTTGAAAAGAAGTCCTGCAGGTGTGTGAGCAGAGACAAGCCAGCCAGGTAGATGGAGTTAATGCCCAAGGCACTGCAGCACAGGCAGCATCTGAAAACAAAGGAATCACAGAGTTTTAGCCATCCAGAAATAGATGTGATGCCTGAGACCTGGAGGATTGTACTTGGAGCTTAAAAGGAGGGGCAGCAATCCAACCATCCTTGTAATTTGAACTCCCCCATTTTAAACTGCCGAGCCCAGGCGCTGTAGGGTTGTCTCTCTGATCCCTCTGTGAGGTGATAATACTGCACTGTCCCCTCACGAGTGTTTTCCCATCCACGACACGCTGTGCTCTCACGCTGCCTGTGTGGGTCAGGCAGGTGACAGTGGACAGAAGCCCAGGCGGTGCACAGCCACAGCCAGCACCCCACACACAACTGCTGCTCCTCTCCTGCCCTCATCCATCAAAAGCAACGCTGGCCACTTGCAAAACACCCCTAGCCATTGGCAGTCTTCATCTCGGAGCCGGCAGGTGTTTCTTCCAAGGCAAGGTGTTCTGCAGGGCAGGGCAGTGCTGGAGCTGTGTTTTCCTCTCTCCTGGTAATGGACTTGCTTGGGCTCTCTGGAACTCCCTTCCTGTTTCCCTCCAAGACCTTGAGTCACTTCCTTTCTCTAAATAAAGAAAAACCTTTCGCTTGCCTTTAACTGATGGTGGATTCTCTTCCAAGCACTCTGATAAGATCAGCTGAATGCTATGTGGATTTTTCCTTCTTGCAGATGACCAAAAATCACTGCACTTAGATATGTTAAAATTTGTTTCAGTGCTGTGTCTGTATTCAGAATTTAATTTTTTTTTAATACCTTGTTGACTTAGGGCATATTTAAATGGAATGTTGAAATTCCATTTTCTTGGCTTTCAGAAGGGCACTGAGGGATGGAGATCCAACCCATCTGGTGCTGGAGACCCTCTCCCCTGCAGGGAGCATGCAGCTGCTCCCTCACTCCTTCAGGAAGGTTAACCGAGCCCAGTCGGGGTGTCTCCTGATGTGTCCCGGGGCACCAGTGCTGCTAGTTCCCTGAGCAGCCCCCTGCCTGCACCCACACCAGAGCTGCTTCTCCTTCCGTTCTCGGGTCTCATGAGCTCTCCTTTCCTCCGGAATGCTTCCATCAGCTCCACTCTGTACAGACACACGTGGGAGAATAAACCACCAGTGGTGAACATTCCCTAAGACTGGTGGGATAGTATTAATTACAGAATCGTGAGTGCATTTGGTCTGATCGTGGTACCTGCGTGGGTGGAAATTGTATCCAAATATATTCCATTTGAGTTAACTTGTTACTCTAAGGCTTTGGCCGCTGTTCCGTCTCTGAGGAACAGACCCAGAGGCCGCAGCAGAGGCAAAGCCAGACAGCAGGTTTTGCATTGTGAACGAGCTGCCATTTTCCCCTCCACAAGTTGCGGTTTTTAAAGGGGTGGTTAGATCTGCTCAGATGGCTGACTGAAACCGATACGAGTGGTTAAACAAGTTTGTCTCTTCTCAAATTGTCTCGTCTCTGGTTTTTTTCAGACGCAGCAAGTCTTTTGCATCGTGTTTTGGTGAAAACTTCCCTTCCCCTCGGAGGAAGGTGCTGCCCGGCTCCGCTCCCCGCCCGGGGTGATGCTCCAGCCTGCGCCACAGCCGAGGAGGAGCGGGATGGGGAAGGGCCGCTCCCGGACCGCACTGCGGACCCGCCCGGGCTGCAGCGGATCCCAGTCGCAGCCAGGGTGAGAGACAGCGCGTTGCGGGCGACTGGTCCCCGAGAAGCCTCCGTGACGCCCTCGCCTTTCTGAAGGAAACCTCCGGGTTTCTGGCCGCTGTTTAGAAAAAGAAGTCTTCGTTCCTCCTGGCAGGGGAAAGTGATGAATCACGCACTCAAGATGTCTGTCACGCTGCGGCCTGCGGCCGGCCGGGGGAGGGATGGAGAAGGGACCACCCCGTCCCCAACCGACCCGCTACGGCGAGGGGCTGCCCCGGCACCGCCCCCGCCGCCAGGCCCCAGCGCGGCGCGCAGGTGTGGCCGCCCCAGCCCCACCCCGCATTCTCCTCGCTGAACTTTCCCCGACTTCGCCATCCCCGCGCCGCCATCCCCGCGGCCGCCCTTGCGCTGCATATTCATGAGCGGCCGCGCCCCGCGCCTCGCCACATTGGCCGCGCCGCGCCCGCTGCCCTGCTCAGTGGCCGGCGGCGCCGTCGCTCAGCGCGGGGCGGGGAGCGGAGCCGGTGACTCAACAGGGCGTGGAGTCTGGG